>JAAAYG020058911.1:0-10147 GCA_009936455.2 Tomocerus minor
GCGTTCGCGACGACACAGCTACGCTGTGTCGTCAAATGCGAACGCCGAATTTTGGTCGTTTAATCTATCAATTATAAGTCGACTTGCTATAAGGTGAGTGAGTGAAGGATGCTTTGCTTTTCAACTTTTCCTTTCTTTTCCGATCTTTACATTGGGATGCAACGCTTCGGCTGACTTTTATATTGTTAATATATATGTTGAAATATAGATCCTCAGATAGAATCAAAGTATAAAGATTAGGCCACGTACTTACTTATCTCACAGCTATCTTTTGCCAGTAAGCTGTAAAATTGCCTATTGTTAAAATCACCCATTGTATTGTTCCGTCTTACACAGACTCACTTACTTCACTTCACTCCACTTGACTGGAGTTGCTAATCCTAACCTTTTTTCTTCAAGACTCTCTTACTCAACTTGCATAATAAGAGCATAGACAGACTTGCGAATGCTAATCAATAAAAATCGCAAAATATTGCCTACTTATCTTCTTAAGAATTTTTCTGATTAAATCCAGTTCAAGTTAAGGTGCTCAATGAGTCAACTTAGTAACTAGAGCAAATTTATTTACCTAAGTAACTTGTCCTGTTTTGTCTCTCTTATTGCATCTGGCACTTGATTGACTTTTTTCATTACCCTTCTGCTCTTCAACTCATTTCTCAAGTGTAATTTAACTTTTTTTATGCCTCAATAGGATTCCTGCAAAAATATTTCCAAGTAAATAAAACTCATGAAATGTCTCAACTTTATAAATGCTAAAACATTCGTCACAAATGAAATTTCTGTTTTAATCAAAGAATAATAATAGCTTTCGTATTGGACTTACATTCTATTTCTAAAAGAAAGCACTAATTCGACATATTTTACCAGATGATGATTATTTTATGAAAACTGTTTTTTTAATCTAAATCAAAAAGAAAGAAAAACATTAAGAAAGTAATTTCAAACCCAAATAAAAAAATACTTATGCAAACACACCTGATTTTAATGATGAACACTGTAAGTGATGATGGTGAAGTATTCAAAACGGAATGCGAGCAACTACCTTAAATCAACACTGGAAAGCCGAATAATCTTCTTCAATTTTCTGTTACATGATTTCGCGTAGGTACCTATGTCTAGTAATCCTGCTTTAGCAGTCATTAAGATTCTATATAAAAAACTCAATTTCTTGTGATCTAATAATTAACTAAACACGTTTTCTCTGACTAGAATGTGTGTCTGCAGAGAAGAGTGTTGTCTGTTTGTGTTCGGGTGACTATGACTAAGATTCTGCCATTGTTATGCTAATAGAAATGTAGTTCCATAGATTACGCATCTGTAATGTGCGAAGAAAAAGGAGTTAGAGATAACAAAAGTCACATTGAGCGTAAATCAACGTATCCGTCTGCAACATCCCAATCTGACTACTTGCAGAATGTCTATGCCTTCAATTTTCGATTGAATGAATGAAAATATTTTACAAATGGCTAATGCGTAGTTTATGGGCACAGGTGTTGAGTAGCCTTTAGCAGATCATATAGAAGAAGAATCATTAATGCTGTTCGTGCGATTCTGTGGAGACAAACCGGTAGCAATTATACTTACAATTTGCAATTAAAAGGAACTTGTCATTTATTCTATTGTCTGCTAGAAAGTCATGCCAAATATCTAAATGCTTACTGTTTTATTGCTTATGTTAACTGTCGGATAAATAAATAGATCCATATATTTAAATTCGATTTCAATTGTAGAAACAAAACCAGTCCTAAATAAAAATAATCTTCACGACTTACTATTTTTGTAGATTTTCAATCCAGTAACATTACGCCGTTTTACTCTCCCACAAAAATATAAACAAAAGTAAACTATGTGGTAATAATAAACTGTGCATGATGATGACTTTTACTATGTGTCTCTAGTGTAGACATCTTTCAAAAAAAACTACAGCAGATCAGTTTAGTGTGACACAGATATCCATCATATACCATTACACAAGATCTCTATTTTTATGTCTGGAAAAAGCTGTCGTTATCTAAGGATGATCTTTTTCTGCTCTGCTTTATGACATCTAAAATGAGAAAGTGAGAAAAGTTTTCCTGACTATAACTTAAACGATTGCGTTAATTTTCATCGTAGGGAAACAAGTTTCACTGCTAATTTTATTTAACCTCCTTAACATGAAAAATAAAAATGGAATAACTACATCTAAAATAAAAATTGTACCGCTAATTTATAATCATCAAAATATTTAAATAAATAGTTTCAAATATGTCAGGTTATATTACGGAGAATAGGTTTCTACTTTAATTGACAGCCGAAATTTCTTATCTGTAATGCTTAAGTGACAAAGTTTGTAATGAAAAGTTATCGGTACAAGATTTAGCAAAGACAAAGGTGAGTAAATAGTTAATTTTGGATGCGCCACCTACAAAAACGACCACAGAAGGCATTGTTATTAAATAATGATGCGGCAGCCTTTGTTAGAATTTAAGTTTGCATACATCCGCGCTCAGCTACATTTATGGAATGATTGCTACAATTTTCTAAATTTCCTCCTTTGCACAGAAAAAAATGTCTCAATTATTAAGTAGTATTGAAAGAGAATGGTCTTTGACAATTTCCTTGTAAGGACATGAGTGGATATTAAATAGGAGAGTAGTCACTGGAACTGGAGCTTTATGAGAATTTGAGTATCTATTCGAAATTAAAATGCTTTTGATTAATAGCTAAACTGTAGGTTTACGTAGGAATGTGTTTATTGTCAATCTCCTTATATATTTGCAATGTTTTTCGAGAAACTGCGACATTGTTACTCGCATTTCACTCCAAATTCGTTGTTGTCGTTATGAAGTCTCGTTGAGTGATGGATTCAAAAAAGTGATTATTTGAATTTACATCCTTATAAGTCAGTTGACGGCTCTATAGAAATTTCGAATGAGGAACAGAGAGATGATTCAGTCACAGCATCCTACCAAATTCTTAAATCAAAAGACAAACGAGCCAACCAGCCCACATAGTTTATATTCATGAATTCATGATTGAGGAGTTGAGACACATAGCTTTTTGCTCTATATATATCTAAAGATCATGACAGCAGAACAGAACTTGAGCGCTCTTTGTTAGTTCATGTGCTCGAGGAACATAGTCAGAGAGGAGTCTCTATGCTAATGTCTACGTATTGTGTTACAATTAGGCGACAACTATACAGAGAAACTGCGGAGATATTTTCTGATGTAACTATATGTAGAAAAATATTTTATTTCTTCTCTATGATAATATATGATAATAATATTGGGAGCAGGTGTGCATATAGGATATCCTTTTCTTGCTCATTCAAAAAACATGGATATAATGGTTAATAAAGAAATGGGCACAGGTATACAGTCTCTATAGGATCCTTTATATACCTAACTATAACAGATAGTATAACCTTTCGAGTGTTGAATGTTGAACTCCTGTCTTGTTTCGTGGTGTCTCACGGAATAAGACAGAAGAGTCACTCTTTTATTCCACTCCATTCAATTTACTGTCAACTTTTTCTACTTTGATTTCAAAGACGTCCTTACGTACACGTACATTGTGCAACTTTTGTCAATAGTTAAAAACACAATGCTACATATATATGTAATAGTAGTAGGAGGATATGCGTGTTACAGCAACAGATTTGCATTGCTGTTTGTCCTTTGCATATCCACTATTTACATTTACATCCACAGCAACAGAACAAAATATCATATTCATCTGGATGATACAAGTGAATTGTAGTCCTTCTATTCATTAAACAGAGCAAAGAAAGAAACTGCTACTACTTTATTCCATTAAACTCACGATGAGAACAGAACAGACATTTGACTTGACTTGACAACATTTTAGCTTCCGTCTTTCCATCCCTTAAATCTATTACTAACTGAGTGACAGAAAGGAAGAAAAAATCCTTCCAGGAAAAAAGGATTTCAACGTACAACGTACAGTTTCGTCTTGACTTATTTTAAAAAATCAATGACAAATTGCCCTATTGTTAGCTCTACATATAGAACACGATATTTACATTGAAGATTTTCTGCATCCTTTGAAGGTTAATTGCGTGTATTTTTTTAAACCGATTTCCTCTTGGTTAATGGCCAATAAATGGCACGCGGCACTCGAATCACTCGACAAATACTCACATATGATTTATATTGGTATTACGTCAAGGATCAGTCTATAATTACGGTTTTTCCTCCTTATTAGGCTTAATATGGATTATTAACGTATTTTTCATTGATACTAAATATTTAGAAAATTTTTATATGACGGAGTTAGATGAAATAGATGCAGAAGCTGTAGCCATGTAGTGCTGACACCCTAAAATAGTTAAAATTCTTGGAAAAGATCTACAGGATCATTACATCACTTCATTAAGTAGGTTCTGCAAGAGTAGTTGCACCTGTTTACACTGTCACACGAAATAAAACCAATAAAAAGACTGGTAATAAAGCATGCCATATATTTTTTCTTGGTTTTACGACATATCGTAAGTAAGTATTGTTGGATATATTTAGCCCGGAGCCCTTCTATTCGATCCTTTGCTAAAGATCATATTATGCGTATAATGCTTATGTTACAACTACCTAATGTATTGAGCCAGTTTTTTATACATTGGACTTGACAGTAAATTATTTAGTGGTCATTAAATCATAAATTGCAATTCCCAGTAAATTATTGGATGGCCGCAACTCTAAATTGGATAGCAGTGGATATTTTGCAATTAAAGAGCAAATAAGAAACAGTGTATGGAATCATTTCCAGTAGTTGGCAGTGTCTATGTGCTAATGGTGTGTGTACCTCTCCCTACTCCTCGACACTCCAATATTGGATAAGTATGCGAGAATTTATCGTCTCATGAATTACTTCATTTATTTCCCTAGGAATAATAAAGGATCTTAGTAGGTTACCTATATTAGCTAATTTTTATTTTTTGCCATGCAGCGTTCTGAAGCTATTGGAAATACCTGACGCTATTTATCAGCATCTGCAGTCCAATTGAATGACTAATGCTGAAAGTTGATTGAAGGACATCTTCAGGATTCTAGATAGTCCACTTGAATATGTCCAGCAGGAAGAGAAATATATATGTAATTTTATGATTTTTATGCGTATTATTATTTGCCCTTTAGGCATCGAATGTCGTTCGGCAGCTAAGGCATCAAGATTTGCATAGTTTTATGGAGTTGAGTGGATGCAAAGGTAACGAACAAACTGCCAAGATCTTGTTTTGCTCAAAAGTGTACAATACACTTGATAATCCTGCTCTTCTCTTGTGCGTAAATCTTCTTTATGCTCTGGATAATGTAAAAATCCTACAATGCCATTTAAAATAGCCTGTAAATACTTTTTTAATGGCAGCTAGAGATCGCTACTAAAAGCAATTGTCAAATTTTTAGATGCCATTAACTATCTGTGCAGCATTCTATTAATTCCCTGAATGTATTAAATATGAGAACAACTTTTCATTAAATTGAATAGCTACTTGATATGATTAGTGCTAAATGTCAGCAATAGGTACCTACCTAAGAAATTTGTTACAGTGTAGGTACCTGAGCCGGAACAGTTAAAGAGTTACAAGTTAGTATGTCAAGTGAACGATTAGAGAAACCATTTATTTGCTAGGAAAGCCATTAGGCCTATGTATTTAAGTATTTGTTTAATAAGTAATTTTGCATACTGGTAAAGGGAGCAATGACAAATCAAGTGATCACTTTGATTTGTAATTATAATTATAGAAATTAATGGGTAATAATAGCAGCTTATTGGAAAAAAATAATATGTTAGGTTCTTTGCGCAGATTATCCTAATTAGAATTGGTGTGCTTTACAGAGTCAATATTACGCAAGTTCACATGGGAATAGACATTCTAATATGCAAAGCGATATTGATTAGAGAGGCATAGTAATAACATTGGAATGAATATGAATGACGTGGTGTAGTGTGCAAATGGGAGCTCGTTGATATTCCTTCGGAATGAAATGAAGTCATATATTTATTAGCATTCTCGTCAGAAAGCGTTTAGGAACAATTAAAGTAATTGATACAAGAAATGTAGAGATAGGGATAGAGTTCGTCGAGGAGAAAAAAGATGAATGCAGCGCACTGTAATATTATGATGAAGCCGACGAGGAGAGGACGTAAGATTAGAAGAATTCCAGTCCAGTCCAGTCCAGTCTGGGTGAGTAGTAGTTTAGGTAAGGTACCTGCTCTAAGATAAGTAGCTGAGAGATTATCCCGTACAGATAGATAGATAGTCGCTATATATATAGGTGAAGATGATATGATATTGTGCGTAGACGTAGAGTGTGAGATAATGTTGTAAAAGTACAGTAAGGATGATATTGGAGGTAGGATCGGGATAAAACTGGCATAACTTATCGTCTATGGCCACGAGATAAGAACATAATGAGGGAGAGATAAAGAAAAGTGTTAGAGTGTAATAGTTCATTACATTGACTCACCTGAGTTTTGGCAGGTGCCATAACTTAACGGAAAACGATGTAGTGACTGACTCGGACTTATGTGCAGGTTTAACTGCCCAAGAAAGCCTTTGAGAATTTAATGAGAGGTTTGAGAAGGACACGGACAAGTCTGATAGCCTCATGTGCTTTATCATAATAGGCAGATTGTCAGGGACGGCTCATGAACAATTGATCTCGTTTCTTGTTTCCATCATCGCATCTCCACTTTGTTTTCATTGTAGTCGGATATTACAGATACATTATCCTACATTACATGCATAATCTCATATTATGGCCCAGTGTATTATTATTAATACAAGTCCAGCCACCAACTGCAACTCACTCACTCACTCACTCACTCGCAACAGCATAACAACTTGCATCATCTATCACCATCGAATTTATCTGATGCAGACTTTCTAGCATCTACATGTGCACTGCCACTCACAAATATTATTATTATGATCCCTTGACTACTTACTATCTGTTCTTACTGTTCTAGTGTGTAGTTAGTTATTGTGAGACGATATGGATGGGAAAGAGCACTGCAGAATAAAATAAGTAATTATGGACTATTATCTTGTAAATCTGGATCTACTCCTTCGCTATGTCGACCAGACGAGAGAGAGAGAGACAGAAAAAACTAAAGCTAGAATTTGCTTGAGAGGAAGTACAATTCAGCCAATCAGCCCACTTCAATCCATTATCAATACAAACAAATTATTAGCAGTGCAATTATTAAGGAGTTTCCTAATAATATTCTTTTGCAGGGATTCAACCTTTAGGACAGGCTCTCTTATCAATCCATTTTTCTCCAACTGTTCTTTTCTGCTCCTTTATGCATAATATGTTCATTAGATGAGGGAATTATAGTCAGACGCCCTACGGCTACTGGCTTCTTCGACTTTAATACATTTTTCTGACGAGACAATCCCTTCTTGTTATTATTTACTCTCCAACAATTACCTAGGCCCTGAAATTTATGGCAATTGCTCTTTTCTTTTTCAGTTAGCTCAACAAGATAAGTAGGCACTTAAACAGATTACAACTTCTTAATGGATACAGCGACTCTGTATCTACATATATACATGCACAGACTTCCGCCATTCAATCAGGATTAATCTCCTTGCTTTCCTTACCTTTACTTAACTTCCAATTATTGCAAATAAAATTCAAGTTTATATCCATTCTCCCTGCACACAATGTCCTTATATCAAATTATCAACGGATATTATAAATAATTCCTATATTCCTGCCTCTCATCCCATAAAGATCTTTTGTGTTTTATTCAACGTTGAATTAATACGCAAAGTTTAATTGTAGTGCATTTAAATGTTAATTTCTTTTTTAATTTAGCGTATAAAATATTTCCTGTTGTTCAAATTTAATGTTTAAGAGGATTCTTCCACCACAATAACGTTTTAGTCATAAAGAAAGATTTTTTTTCTTTTATTTAAATTAATTTTCATATGTGTAATGGTTGAAAAGATTTTTTCTATTTCTTTAACGAATGGTGTAACTAGAATGCGAGGAGACAACTCGTCAAAACTGACTCCCTTTGAATAGACTCTACAGTAATTGATTAATGCTACAGAGCAAAGTATTACGGATGAAACGGATGAAATGCCTGATAAATGAATATAGTTGATTCAGTTGATTGTTATAGTCTCGAGGCTCTGTAAGTGAATATGAGCGCAATTTTTAACAGGAGCAGAATTATGCTATGAGATGCATGCAACTGCTCGCTGAATAATTACTCATTTGGTTTGTAAACGATTCTAGTTCTCAATTACAGTCTTTCTTTGCTGTCGACGTAGCTCCGTTGATTGCAGAGTGCAGCGCAACTTTCAGAGTTCATTTTCATTTCGTCGGATGATACATTTAGGAATCACATTGAGCTCCGTTGGAGGTTTGGAGCTAGCAGCATGGCCATCTGCATATTAAATCCATTTACTCCGCTAATTTACAAAACTGTACTAGAAACTACAAACACAGTGCAGTTTGCACGTAATGTGTACCGACGTTACACAGAAACGTCCATCTATAAATGTATCCCTAGAAAATTGTTGTGCATTCATCGTTCCTTTATGATCCAATTATTATGTCTATATGCACAAATGGCCAAGAAGAATGCTTCGTATGTACAAGAATCGCCGTTAGCTGACATTGGACTGAATTGTTAAAAAGTGAATTTCATGTTAACATGTTGCCCATTGTGAATTGAGATGAGAGGGTCAAACATCGGAATTATTAGATATAGCCAGAATAAATGATTTATATAACGCTTTATATAATGCAGACGTGTTCCCCTATATCAGATCTTGGAAAAATATGAATAGATTATTGCTCTGTAATACACATAACGACTTACTACAACGCTACAATTACAATATAGTGAAGGCACGCCGTAACCAATTCAAGGAACAACTATTATTGCACTATTTATATGAGTTATCGGAGTTTGTTGAACAAGGCTTTATGTAAATATCCTAGACCCTCAGCACAATTTCTATTTCTATTCAATCCCTTTTTTAATTTCATATCTTAATAATGTATTTTTTTTTAATTATGTTTTTCTCAATTTCAAATTCTAATTTTTGCTAGTTCAGAATAATTTGTGTAGAAGTGTTTTCCATAATCTTAAAGGCTAATAAGGGAACCAAGTTATATGGAACTTTAGAACACAACAGAGTGCTATTATTTCCAAAGAAAATTAAAATATTAGGAATTTTTAAAAATGGATAAATAATTTTTTGACAATTTTTGAAATGGACGACAGACTCCTTAGTTTTTAGAAAGGGTATTCGACGGAAAAGACGCTAATATTTTGTATGAATATAAAGATGAGGTAGTGCAGTCTCAGAAATTGAACTGCATGGTAGCTCCTGGTGACTTGTAACATTCATAAATTCTTGAGCACGTTTCCATAATGCAAAATAATGCATAACTACTATTAACTACCCTAACATTAATACGCACATGGCTGTAACAGTATGCTCGCATTTTGGCCTAATGCATTTGCATTATGCTCTGTGATTCTGTGAACTATGAAAGATACGTGAATAATAACAGAGTAGGTAGTCTGAAAAATGTTAGCTATACTGCAATGTAAAAGTGAGAGAGTGGAAAGAAAAAGTGCTCATTTCTAGACATGGACAAGACAGAGGTATGCGATATTGTTAATGCAACATGCCTTCAGTCAGATCAGATCTGCGAACGTAAAATGGATAAAAGTTAAGTACCTAGGGAGCTGTGCTGCTATAAACTGTACAGATTGTAGATCTATCTATCCGACCTAGGTATAGATAAATATGAAAGACGGTTATCTGTAGCGCATAGTTGGGCTTAGAGTCTGAGACGGACATCTGGGGCAACGATGATCACATACATCAGATCGGAAAAGAGAACAGGATGAATGATGCTGACTTTGATTTTGCTGTATAAAATGTGCATGATGTTTCATATCTCCGTAGTCGTAGCTGTCTCAATTTATTATTGCATACATTATTCCTCGCTATTTCAGAATAGAGTAGAGTTTGTTTGTGAGACACGTCAGGATATGTAGGTAGCTCGGCAGCTATGCAACTTTTCTATAGAAAATGTACGACTTTGGTCGTCGAAAGCTCAGCAATTCATTTTAATAAATGATTTTATTGTGTTATCCTCAAGAATCTGTAACT
>JAAAYG020058922.1:0-10146 GCA_009936455.2 Tomocerus minor
TACAGGGACCCAGCATTTTGGTAGGGAAATCTACCTCTAATAGCCCAGCTACCATCCACTAGTAGATTCCCTCCTTTGTTCTGGATGGTTTTCTAACAACGTGATACCAAACTAACTCTCATTTCAACATAATTTTAAATAATTACTACATACTCGAGAGCACATTTGCATTAATGTTGACGTACTACTTTTATCTTTTAATTCTATGCTTATACAATTTAACAAATTAATTATTTTTGAAAGTATTGTATCTTATACACTACACTTACTTTTGCATAGCCGAAAGTTATATAATCATCCAGCATAATCCACTACATCCAAAATCTAACGTTTTACCTAGAATTTTGGGATTATTATGTCTGTCAGCGACTGCCTTTACGTTTTATTTCCTAGAATTGATACAGTCAGATGGTTCCGACGCTGAGTCTCCATGTGCGTATGAGTGAGGGATGTGAATGACTGGAGCATGACATGACATGACATCTCCAACGATGACAATTCATATTCTTGGCATAAGTAAGCAAACGCTTATGCAGTAGCCAAAGTCACGTGAAAAATAAAATAAGAAAAATGTCAGTAAGTCGTGTAATAGATTATTTATGCTGGCTTCGTCCTCAGAGTCCCTACTTAAGTATCCACTTCTATTACAAACATGTGGATTCAATTGGGTTGATTTCCTTGCATGCATTCTAGCAATTAGGACACATAACCACCAGAAATCGTCTTTCAGTTCACTTCTGTCATATAATTTACTTAGGAGACATGACAGTTAGTTAGTCTTCAAACTCGCCCAAATTCACTCAACTTGCTATTCCACGACTTCCGTTTCAAGAGTCCTTAACATTAAATAAACATAAATACATCCACCCAGTCGATAACGACAAGATTTATACCTTTCTATTAATAACTGGCAATGTTCGCTATAGTATACATTTACACGGACATTGAAGTAGGAAAGGATGTTTATTATTCATATATAATGCTGGTATAAATATTTTCAATTCAAGATTTATTTTTATTTAGCATTTAAGACGAGGATATTTTAAGAGCACACAAACAACTTTATGATTTTATTTGAAACTCACGAAGTTTGAAGAAAGATTGTGAAAGGCTCGTTTAGATGAAAAAAAAACAGAGAAAACGACATAAGTGTAGAGATAGAGAGATTAGTTTAGTATGTTGGTGTGGTTGATGAATGTTGACGAGGTGAGGAGATTTTTTCCTAACTCATCTTGTCAGTCACGTCATCTGGACAAAGCACTTGCTACGTGGCAATATTATCATTAGTCATAGACAGGTGCATATAATATATATTCGCTATATGCATTCGGGTACTGTGCATTGACGGAGGAGTTTTTAGTTAATTCTAAAGTGTCTTCTCTACTGCTGTGCTATCCAATCTTTATCTCACACCAGCAGCAGAAAATTCAACAAAAAGTATTTACAGTAAGGCACAATGGTTATACTATGTAAGTAGCCGAAGAAGAACTACTCGTGTGATAACCAAGCATAATGCAGAATAGGAAGATCCCTGTAGAAGTGAATACTAATATTTAAATTAAAAGAATCTGAATAGGGAATTGTAGAGGTGAGTGTACACGGATACATAATAACATTAATAATGAAATAAAAAGTCAAATTCCTCAATATTCCTTCTTCGTCCTCTTCGTCTCTTCTAACAAAGTTATAATAACATTATTTTGTGTTAGATAGAAGGAGAGCTAAGTGTTGTGCCCGCCTATCAGATCTTTCTTCCTAAAAAATCCCACAGAAAAGAAGTAAATGGGATTTTTGTTGGTTTCATAAGATTAGTTGTGATGCATAGAGCGTCGCTTGGTGGCCAAGAGCCGGTCAGTCAGTCATCATAAAGCCACCAGTTGAGAGATAGACAGCCACATCACATCTTATCACAAGAATGAGAAATGCGGATCCTTGCATACTTATTTAGTTTTAGTTGATTATCGAAGTTAAGGTAATAATATTATCACTCTTACACAACGAAAGAACTAAGGAGTTAGTAGAATGGGCTTGGCCAAGGATTCCTTAGCACATTCGCATTAAATCTCTCTTAAATCCTATAAAACTACTTCAATTCTTCAATACCCACATGTATTACTGGCGTAATATTAATGTGCATGGCAAACGTTATTTATTGTTATGCAATTTACCACCATGCTAAGGTATTTAGACACACGGGTTGGGGTTTTGAGTACGAACGTCAATATAATAATGCATGATGCTTAAAATATAATAAAATTCGACACTTGGAACGTTTAGTATCTACTGTACATCTCTGTGGTGTAATAAATATAGATAGAGAGACGCTTAGAAACGAGTCTTAGTGATTAGAATTTAGCATTCACAAGGCAAAGCCATTACTACATTTTGGGGTTACTCTTTAAGAAGCGTGTTCGAGTCATCTTTAACAGTTTTGCAGGATTATTTCTACTTGGAAATGAAAAAAACAGAGTCTGCGAAGTGATTTCAAGTTTTGGCGAAGAAAAGGATGCAGAATGTGATGGTTGAGTGTAAAGTGAACCGCCTTCTCGTGCTTAGGTAAATTAACGCGAATTGTGCTGTGGCTGTGCATGCATTAACTACAATGCACCCTTACGTTCTGCCTGTTTCAGTTGTGAAATAAAAAGGAGAAATGAGTCAAGACAGGTAAAGTACAGAGATTGCGTTGGGAAGAGGCTCGTCTGTGAACGTGTCAAGTCTTCTCGTCTCCAGTCAAGTCAAGTCAGTCAAGGTATGGCTATGGCATGACTTGTCATGCTTCAAAAAAGTCTTGAAATAATCGTTCGTCTTGTGCAGCAAGCCTGTACTTTGCGTAGCTCCTCTTGCTCTACCAACGAAGCAGTGCCTGTGTCCTGCCTGCCTGTGTGTCGTGGAGAGCATTTCATGCAGATTCTGATGAGTAAGAAGAGTCAAGATGAGATGAGTGCAGTTTTTGAGTTTTTTTGACAGGCTGTGGAGGAAAGAGGAGTCAAATCAAGTTAAGTCAACTGATTTCTATAGGGAAGTTATTAGCCCGGCCCTAATCTCTACCGAGGCTAACTGAAATATTAAGAAGATAAGCAAACAGGTGCTATATGCTACACAGTCGTAATACTCTATTAACTATCTATACACACATAGGTAGGTAGGTAACTTAATATTGTATGGAAAACACTGTTTAGGTACGCAGTTACACACATCCTTAAAAAACAAAACCACTTAAGTTAAGATCGTGATTTTTTCTTGTAAATTTCTCACAACCGCAACCAAAATATAGCACAGGGATTAGCATAGGGATGGTGAGCAAGAAAAATAGTGAAGCGAGGCTGTGAAAAGAGATGAGGAGTCCGGACGGTGTGGGGATGGATGCTGGATGGACAGATACAGGGCTGTGTATGCATTTATCTAATAACCCGTCAAGTTTTCATAGCTCAGTGGAATATTCAAATGTTGTTATGAAGTCGAGCTCATAGTTCTTATTGTCTTTCCCTCTTATAAAGTGAGCAGTTAAAAGAATTGAAAACATCATAAGGGCTGGCTTAGCCTCACTCACTCAGCTTCTCCGGGAATTTTTACGGCGATACATCACATTCTCATTAAAGATAGCTATCACTTGAGAGATCTTTGGATTTGAATTTACTTACTGGCTTCTCATTGCATTCGTGGTCATCTGTAGTCTGAGAACGTCTTTCTGCAGCTTTTCCTTCCCTACTACTACTAGTTACTACTAAACATAGCCAAGTTGTTAAGTAGCCTCCCAGAGCCTATCCTCTCTCGTCAAGTCACACTCATTACAATTTACATTAGAATTCACAATACATCAGGATTCAGCTGAGAATGCCGATTGTAGCTTTGTTTTTATTGTCTGTATTGAATCGGATTGAATTATTGTACACTTACGTATTAGTTACAACGTTAAGTAGGTAAGGAATGTAAATGTTGGCTTTAGCTGTTGGGATAACTATAATATATGATGGGATTTCATAGATATATTATACTGTGGTTTTGTGTGCATTGACTCGCCTTGACTATAATAATATAAAAAAGTGTTAAGAAAAATAGTGGATTGTATAATAGCTAAGTAATTCCCTATTGTGTTTGCGTATTATGCATATGTATGCGTGTAACTATGGGTGGACAATGTTGTCGAAAGATTCGTCTCGCCTTGAAACACTCAACTCGACTCGTCTTGCTTGTCTTCACTTGACTCTTTTTCTTGTAGCTCAGTTCCTACTCTTGTTCTTGCTCTTGTTAATAGCTCCCTTTGTATTCTCGTATATTCCACGGCACGAAAAAGAGGACTCTCCTCTTTATAGACGACTTTTACGACTTCTACCTACCCACAGTTCAATCCAGTTCACTTCTCCAGCTCTTTGAAACTATTTTCAGAGTGACTGCGACTGCGAGAGACGATCGGGCTATTACACGACAATATTATGTAGAGTAGAGGAAAAAAAGGCAGGAGGTGCAAACGAAGGCGAGGATTCTATTGAAGAGCTACTTAAAAAGTTGTCCACATGCTTTGCCTTTTAGTTATTTAACATAAATTGCCCAAACTATGTAGCTATGTATGTTCATCGTGGACTGTGTTAATGTGGTTATGTAGCAGGGTTCTGGATTAGTGGACAGCTCTACACATTTTCAGTCCAGTAGTTGTATTACGAATTTTTAGTGTGTCATTGTCTTATATGAGCTTAATCCGATCCAGTCCACTCATTTTCAAAGTCCAGTAAAATAAAACAGTCCAGTGCAGCAACGATGAACAAAAACTCTCGTGTAGCCAACAGACTGACATTTGGATAGTCGACTCGAGCATTTCCACAAGGCACGTATCTATGTAGACACAAGTTCCATTAGTTTTTATTTTACTTTTTTCCTATTTTTTGGTTACTTACTCGAGTCTTATACAAGTACGTAGGTTTGCTTTGCACTCCGCTCCATGCCGCTCTTTCCTTCCTCACTCCCCAACATTTTTCTCTGCTTCAGTTGAGTCCGTCTGTCTTTCTGACTTGACTCTTCTTCGCTGCCTATGCGAGTTCCTATCTTTCTCCTGCACGTCTCTCAGAGCCTTCAACGTAATATGGACAGTTCTATACTGTTATTGGATCCTGTATTGTACTTAGCTAAACATCAGAGCATCACATAGTTTGCATTTCATGTGACAGAAACACGCACTTACGGCCAAAGACCAGTTTGGCCTGCCCACGTGCATCACGAAGATCCATTCCTATTATATACACATAACATCCCAGATTATTATTCTCCTCCTATGTCCTTCCTAACCATATCCTTCCCGTTCCTCACTTACCACAAAATTGTAAAAGAACACACTTGACTTCACTTTACCTCAAACTAAACTCAATCTACCTCCTCCACCAAACAATAAACTAATGTACATACATTTACATACTCAGGACACAACAATTTGGGTTTCTATCCATATAAATACATATATACTTACTCTATGTATCAAAGGATATATCACAATATTGTGCAAATTAGAATGCGTACATAAGTGTAGCATGTAGGTATTCTAGTTGGAAAATTGTTTAGAATTACATAACAATCTTAATATTATACAGGTACCTAGTGGTGAGGTTGTTACATCATGATGGGGCTCATTTGCATACTGTATCTAAAGTAAACAGATAGTTAATTGTGTATTCTTGCTATTGTAAATTTTATTTTATTAGTGTGAAGCGCAGGAATCTTTTGGTTATTTTTCCCAATAAAATTTGTTCCATGGAACATTACTCACTGCGAAAAAAATAAGGAAATGTAATGAATTTGAATCTCACATCGTTTTGCACTCACTCAGCCCAGAGAGTTGACTTTGAGTCAACAAAGGAGAAGAAGTAAACAGAATGGATAGAGTTCGTGGAAAAGTTCCCTAAGAAAAGTGTTTTGTTGCATTTCTCGTGTAGTCCATTGACTATTGTGGTGTTCAGGTGGGAAGCGTGTTCCACCAAACAAATAAATACATCCATATAGGCAGACAAGTCATTGATATGCACCTGTACGTAGGATTTTACATCGGAGACAGCTATCAACCTATTATATGACTAACAATAGCAGAAATGACTCGACTGCCATGCCGGTTTGCTCTGTGTTTGCATTTTTATGTGTAGCAGGGACTGTTATTTGTATGTATGTATAAGTGTTGGGTACATTACGCATTGAGTGTGGGTGAGTTGATGTGCACGCACTCTTTCCGTCTCAAGTGACTACAGAATGTAAAAGTCAATATTAATCTGATATTTAGAGAGGAAGAGAGCTGGAGACTTTTATTCAGGAATAATAAGTATGTACATACATAGATTTGGGCTGAAACGCATTGTAGCTAATGTAATAAAGTTTGAATCGGCATGTCATGTCACATCCTATGAAAACATACGAGCAGTAATCTCCCTAGTGGATTCACTTGGCCTTTGCTCAACTCCAATGAACTTGCATGCTTTGGTTTGTTTGCATCTAACTTTGGCCTACGTAAATACGTACACGTCGTTGGATTACAGTGCACAACCCGCGCCGCGTCTCTCTTTTCTTTTTCTTGAAATGACATGGCCAAGTTAAGTTAGGCTCAGCTAAGTCGATCCCGTCTACATAAAGCCAACTTTGGGCAAAAGTCAGAGCAAATGTTGTAGCTACCTAGTTAACCCATAGATACACCTAGTGCAGACTCTAGAAACACTTCCGTACATATTACATGCGACGATCTGCAATAAAACTCACAGCTCGAATCGTCTCATATCGCGTCGCACACATGCTCACCACTTTCCTCTGCCTGGACTCAAGAAAAAGGAGCAAGATGTATTTTTCAGTGATGCTATTAGAGGAGCGGACAGAGGAGTCGTCTTGGCTTAGCAAGGAGACAGACTTGGCTAGCTCTACCTATAATATTCACTGGTTGTGTTACTCTGTTTATGTTATGACACATAAAATCCTAGACTCCTCAAAAAATATGAAATGAATAAGAAAAACGCTTCATTTTCCTTGTGAGAAATTCGACACAAGTGTCTATAGCCTTAGTCTTCCCTTCCGACTCCTACCTCGAGCTACACTGCATTAGACATCACCACCACAGCGACAGATGTACCTACATAGATGTTACTAGAAAGAGAAAGAATCCAGAGGAGGTTGGTCGGATCTTTTAGATATAGAATTGCGGAGAGAGCTCTTAGAAGACAGAACTGACATTGGCATCCGCTCCTTTTCCTGCATTCATTCGGATCGGAGACAAACGTTCCTTTTTCTTTGAATTTTTTCCTTTTCTTTTACTCATTCATGTATGTGCTACTTATTTTGCTTATTGTTGGATGGAAGCTGGAACGAAGCACAACGAAGTAGAACGGAGGAACTGCGTTCTGCACAAACAAATGCTCCACTGTTCTTCCGCCACCTAAAAAGAAGGCTATTACCAAGCGAGAGACTTCACGAATGTGCATGTGACTAATATCTGCGTAGGTAGACTCTATTTCTATATTTTATTTCTGAGACATAGGTGCCTACTTAGTTATTGTTATGATGACTGAGCTGAGCCCATTATTTGCTCCTTTCTTCATGAATGTTCATACATAAGTATATAGAGCCATTGTCCTCTCTCTCTCTCTCTCTATTCTTCCATATGGAAATCCTTGTCCATTTAAGCAACGTTTCTTTTTCATGGAGATGTGATAAACATGCCACACCATTCATTCTACAAGCTATTATAGCCAGTAGGATATCTAATATGACTTTTCACTATGTTTTCTGTTCTAGCGGACGTGTGTCTCACTTTCTCCTCTCTATGCACAATCATGTGATGAATGACTAAAAATCCGTTTATTACCTATACGGACTAATATAGGTCTGACTTTGACCTGCTATATATTTCACACATGACCTCATCTCCACTATAATATACACTGACAAATCCTTACAACAGTACACAGTTTATTTCCTATGTATAATTTATCGTCTATTTATACTGCATACTGTTTCTTTATGAGTTCTATAATAACAGTGCCGATAAATGCATGCACTCACTTGAGTTAGCATGAACCCTGTTTTTGCCCCTTGCTAGACTCCTCGAATTTACAAGGCGGGACTACAATAAAATTCCAGATGCACTATTATCAAAAGTTTTTATTTTATTTCCCTCTGTGTATTCTATGCATGAATGACCTAATATGTCTACTAACTCCTTAGAACACAATGTCTACAAAAGTATATCGTATCAAAGGCCATGTATAACTCCATATGAATGAAACAGGCACAAAAAAGAGAAAGATTTCGAGGCTTGAACATTAAACACGGGAATGTGGTACATAATGTCACTATAATATCCAAGGAAAATCATATATCACCCCCTAAAGCTATCCATACTGTTTGTACTTAGCAGTAGATATCAGAATTATATTACTCTATTGTAATCTATGTACTGTTGTAGGGCAACTATGAAGAATCATGTGTTATTGTTGATAGGCTATGGCTATAATTAAATACTATCACCATTGATCTTTCCTTCGTGGATGTCAAGTCAGGGCAGTCAAGAAAGAATCCCGAGGAAATACTTTTCAGCAATATACCTAGGACATGTAAGTATGTAGTACGATGGTAGAGAAGGAAATACCTGAATTGACATTTGTGCGGTTGGAATGGCAGACTTCAACCCGAAATATAGGTTATGTAAGAGAGAAAGAGGTTTGGAATAGAATCAGATAGATTACTCGCTATGGCTTCGGCTTCCTATTTTCTTCCTTTTCTTCTGTATTAGTGTGAAGAGAGTTTCCTGGACAAGTTTCGGTTAGTTAGGTGGGTTAGCACAGCAGCTTGCCTTTTCTTTGCCTATTCTAGAAAAGTCTAGCGGGTGCTTATGTGATTTGATTCAGTAGCTGAACTAAGAATAAGTCAAGCCTGTCTGGCTTAAGTTGAGGGACTATAACCTTCAATGCTTGTTTTGAAAATGTTTTATTAGGATTCTCTTTCTTAGTGGATTGGCGAGACATATTTTGTTGACATAATGTTAGTGAGGTATGTTCTGTTATTACTAGTCCTAGCTCATTCCATCTACACGGATTTTTTAACCTCTTTATGATATATAGGATTGAAGTCAAGTCAGGCCAATCCAATATCACACAATATGACAGGGCAACAAAACAACATAGCACGTAAAGTTAGAGATAAGTCGGAGAAACGGAAACCCTTTTGCTTCTTACATAAATAGTAGCTACCTACTTCTGTAGATATTATTATGTTTTCCATTCCATTACATTACATATTACATTACATTACACAGTATACTGCCATCATCATCCTCACAATAGAACTAAATGCACAGAAGAGAGGAGACCACAGGGAGAATAACAGCGGAATAGAAAGGACAAAATATTATCAGATAGAAAAACATAAACAGATACATACAAACCATAACTGTGCCGTAGAAACTTAGAGTCAGAGTGAGCGACCACAGAAACACACAACAGAATCCTCTCTCTGACTTGTAGGTCCACACACTTCAATTTCAGATGAACATACAAAAGTCCAACAAAAACTAAAGAAAAAAGGAGAGATGAGACGAGAGAGAGAAGGAAGAGAGACAAAAAACTCGTCTTTTCATAAGAGTACTTGACTCAAGCCGTCCATCTACTCAATTCTATCCAATTTCTCGGGTCCTTATATAAATGTGACTAAAAACGCTAACCATTCTTGTGGGATATCGTATGAATTATAGAATATCATCTTGTTCTTATGTTATCTGACGTAATAAATGTTATGTGGGTTTTACAAATATTCTTAGACGAAAAATGAATGGCTACTTTTCGTAGAGTCTCAGCCGATTTTGGTCAGTCAAAGCAAACGGTTAATATAGGCATTGAAGTAAATATGTTACGATATGCATAAAACATATATACACCAATCCCTCCTTCGCCGATATATTTTACATGAGAATGAAAGTTTAGTTGTTTGGGTATTTAGGATCCTTCCAATCGTGTTTTCTTTAGTTTCATTTTATTTTGTTAGGATTTTTTACTATTGGCAATCCCCTCGTTTAAGATAAGAGTGGAAAATGCTGTTGTCTGATAGAGAGAGAGCAGTCAGAGTTACTTATCACATCGGTTGACTTGTCTCTTTGTGGTGTGGTCTGCTCTGTGCGTCTGGATTGGTGGG
>JAAAYG020058933.1:0-10146 GCA_009936455.2 Tomocerus minor
TACACGACTACTAATGTTCAAGGTTGTCCTTATCGTTAGAAATGATTAGAATAAAAGTAATTGTATATTATGCCTGCATTCGTATGTGTAATGTAATGCTATCTTTTATTGTCAACGACAGAATATTTTGAGTATTTACCATAATATTTCCATATTTATCAACTGTGCTTTTAGGGAGTTGATTTGATGAATACCAAACGGTCGAATTTAGAAATGTAAATGACTTTATTAGCACTAGTACCTTACATGAATAAAAATGTATGTCTTAATTGTCTGAAGTCAGTTCAAGGATAACAGAAATGACTATATTTAACGAGATTTTTACCTGTTGTTGTACATAAGGCATAAATTAGTTGTATGATTTATTAGCGAATAGATTTTTGTGTATATGAATAATTAGCAAAAGGCTAAGAGGGAAATAATAATAATTTAAGTGTACATACGAAAGGTTATGTCCTTAAGTAAGTTAATTTGTTAGTAATAATGTGGTAGCTAATGAGATTTTAATTGTTTATTTATAGTGCAAGACTTGCAACAACATCGTGGTTCACCCAGGGGATCGCGAGCTGTACTTCTCGGACTACGGTAATCATTTTGAATGTCCTCACTGCGGCATCCGTGATTATCATCTTGTCAAGGAGATAGACACAGTTTTTCATGTCTATCCGCCTAGATGCCAATATTAGGTTTGTATTACTCCGAGTGGTCGTCGTCGTATGAGAGCGAGAAAGAGAGAGAGAGAGTAGGTGAAGAGTTCTATGAGATGAGTGATTTTTCGTAATATGTTATTTGCTATATATATATATAACTCAAAGGTATTGAATGAGTTACTCTGTATAATATTTATCTCATACACAAAAAACTCTCATCCTCCGGTAACTTAAGTTCAACTCAAATCAAAGTTTTAGAGAAACAAAAGTGACAGAGTTCAACAATTAAGGCTTTCATCAGATGTCTCAGATCAGGATGCGATCGGATCATAATAATTAGTATACTTATTGTCGTAGTTTAGATGTAACCAATCAAATCTAAGCTTCGTCGATCGAGCGAACAAAACAAAACCCAAGTTTAAGATTAGCCTTTCATTAGAATATGATTATATATACCAAATTACAAAGACCGACATCTACAACGCTCGTTCAGTCATCCTATCCTTCACTCATTTAGTCCATTTTTAAATTCAAATGGAAAAAAATCACATTTGAATTGCCTGAATGAGCTGCATAGTTAATTATTACTATCGATCGAATTATAAGTATATAATATATATATATATACTTTTAAATATTATAGGGTTGATTGAACGAGTGTAATTAATTGATATAACTTTAACTAAAAATGCTGTATAAGATAATGAAAGTGTTTAAATGAATATTCCTACTATATACACTATTACTACTTGTTCCACTGTTAGGACTTGTTTTATATTTGTAATAAGAAGGAAAGACAAAGAGACACATTTGAAATTAGACCTGCTCTGCTCCTCTGCAGTTGCATCATTGCAATGAACGAGAGACACAATTAAAGGGCGTTAGTAGTGAAATATTAATATAAAAAGGATTATGACATACGAAGACAGATTGTAGTGGGGTGAAGTGTACAGTGATGTTACAATTTTGACGATGTCAGTCAATACTACTTTGTATATTAGAAATGTAAGGTTTGGAATCGGAAGCCACGATTAAACTACTGCACTGTGTTGTTAGATATTGATGTGGTTTATTGGTAGGTATCTGTAGTTGAATTGATGATATGAATTTGATAATAAGAAAATTGATGCAATTTGAAACAAGTCAATCATGCTGAGTAGCCATTTGTAAATTTGCTATTTACTATATAATGATGATATGAAGAAAGTGGTATTACACATGCATACAAATGTACAACGTGACGTGACTTACTCGGCTCAAGAGTAATGAACTAATGGGGCTAACACTAGGAATTATTCACAAGTAGAGTGCTACACTGTCTGTATCGTCAAGAGGGTAATATTCACAAGAATTGAATCAAAAATGACATCTGACAGTAGGAACTTAGATGTTTCTGTAAGGACGTGTCTTGTTTAACAGGAAATGGAAAAAATTTTAGTCGATACTAGATTACATTAAAAATAGGGATTTTATGTATTAGTGAAATCATATTCGATAATATTATTATAGTATGTTAGGGAAAATTGATGCTAATAGCAGTATCAGTATTTAATCCGTAAGTTAAACTAATAATCATCAGGGAATGAAATTAATTCATATGTAGTTGATTTATAATCGTAGTGAGTGAGATCAGTGTAGTCAACAAGTCTAAATAATATATACACACAAGTAACAACAACCAACAGTAGCATAAATGTAGCCTACTATATTATAGTAGATTTGAATTTCATGTAAACGTAAAACGTAACTCTTAGCATCTGTATGTAGTAAACTATAAAAATATTATTAAGTACAATTACAAACACAATGTAGATGTAGGATACCTATATAAGTAGTACAAGAAGCAAACTCGTGACTTAACTCTTCATGATTGATGTCAGACTAATTTCAAACGAATCAATTTGATAGCAAAGTTAAAACTGCCATGATTCCATAGGAGGAGATATACAATGAGAATACGATTAGCTACTTCTTTTATATATGCATCATATTATTATCATGATACTATTATTGTAGTTTATATATATATATAAATAGACCATGTATTTTACATTTCTCAACAATTGAACACTTTCTATATAATATTAAGAAGATGATCCACCACCACCACTATATACTACACACAGACATAATACTTATACTTATACATGGCAATAACTCTCATTATTATATAGCAATATATATATATATATATACATATATATATATTGTATGTACTACTCTATATACCCACAGTAGATTAGCGTAAGAATCTATTTAAACATTTAAAAAAGTGCATAATGTGTAGCGGTAATAATTTAATTAAAGCGAATGTTATGATGTAGCTTTTACTCTAATACTAAACTAATAATTATAATATAATAAAGTACTTGTATACTATATCTACATGTAGGTAAGAGACAGGACTTGTTTTCTATCTTCCAGGATAATTGCTTGTGGAGTGTGACGAATTTGTTATTACTTAGTACTAACTAGTAGGAAGTATAAAAAACATTGAGTATATATAAAGTGACATATGATGTAAGTGCAGTGTAGCGTAGTATCAGATTGAATTCCCGGTGGGATGATATAAAAGAAACCAGCGATGACGTTACCTTACAATTACCTACAACTTACCCGGCTTTTATTTTTAGTCAATGAATGTACTAAGTAATAATGTGTCTCGTTAGTAAAAGTTCTATTACTACTCTCATGATACTCTCGTAACTACTGGAATTTATTTTCTATATAATATATTCATTCATACTCAACTTAGAAAAAGTGCATTCAATCGGCTTGATTCTCTCCTTCTGAATTTGATGGGTTAAAAGAAGAATAAAATTTTTTGTTGTGGTTTTGATTAAAAATCTAGATTCAAAAGTTTGTTACTCTGCTTATTATTGCTACAGTGTGTGAAGGCTCATTATCATTATCATGTCGGATGTTGTATGTAACTGTAGATTATAAAATGTGGCTGTGCTGGTGGCGAGTTAAGTACAAGTCACCGGAAGGATAAAAATAGTAATAGTAGAACAGGACTGCTTTTTTTAGATTGTTTCCGAATGCCAAATGCTGCATTTAATATATCATATTATGACTTGTTTCTACCTTTCTTTCCATATACACATAATAATGCTTATAGCACTCTGTTGTTCTCTAGGCGTGATTATGTGTATATGACTATGGCTAATGGGCAAAGAGTGGTATAAATAGAATGATACGCAGTAATTTGACAAAAAACCAGGTAGATATCTTGTTACATTAAAAAAATCACATTAAGGTTGAAAGGAATGTCGCTGTATTCTTCATACGTTTGCATGACATTCTGCATTGGTAATGTTCTGGAGGATTTTGCTATCGCTAATTTTCAGAGCTAACATGATTTTAAGGGCTAAAAATAAAAGATCCGTAAAAAGTTGTCTGTTTGTTACGTACATATTACATAATTACTGAGTCAAGTACAAAGGCTGGCCCGCTCTAGCCTTGGCCATTAATTACGGTAGCGGTAGCATAATATTACTTAGCGTGAATATGTAGTCATGAATAGAAATGTTATTATAATTGTGAATATATAGCTTAAATCGTGGCATATTCTTGTTTTTTTTTTCTCACACTCGTTCGTATGTTTTTTGTATCACAGTCGAAATAATACCACCTTTATTATACTAGTTACTATTCTAAATATATTATAAGTATTTATTATAAGGAATTAGCGAGTTCGTATTATAAAAAGGCAAGTTTATTATAGGTCTCTTGGAATAGAATTTGCAAAAATGTTAAGAGTAGATTGTAATTGTATTTAAAAGGACCTGCTGGTTGACTTTGACCATATTGAGTCATCTTTGTTGTCTTTTGCTCAATGTTGGAACATGCAATTGCAATTTACAGTAAAGCAAAGCAACGGATGGGTAAATCATCATATTTATGCTTAATAAATGTTGATGGATATTTAATGCTAATCATAGCAATTAATAACTGAATATTATTATTATTATGTTACACAATTTTTAGGAATAAGATTGATTAGGTGGATTCGTGTTGCCCTTTTGTGACTATGATGTAAGTATAGATGCTTTAATCAAGATGTAGTAGTACGTATTTAACTGTATTTAGGTGCCTATAAGTACTTAACTATTGGGAATTTTATGATAAGGTAAGATAAATAGGTAAGGGAAGTTGTCGAGTTCACTCAAGTCAAATGTGTGCATCTCCAAAGGCACTTCCAAAGAGTAATACAGGAACTACATGTAGTGAGACGACAAGAGAGACTCCATCATGTTCACAAAAAGCATTTTTGACTCTCTGTCGTTTCGGATTAATATAATATATATTATTCGTGTTTTTTTGTGGGAATGTTGACATATTGATGTAATTTTGTAGCTACTCTCCTCCTCAGAGCACAAATCTATTAATTATTAATAGGGAACTGTCATGATATATAGGAAGAGCAATACAAAGCAACCAATGTTAATCACTAGAGATATTTTTACGTCTTCTATCTATAATAACCATTGACAAATACAGTTGGCATTTACTGGTTAAAATTTTGTTTTTTCAAAGTCTGTATACGTTAGAGCTAATTAAGCATGACTTACAAAAAGTTACAAATGTCTGACGAATTAAAATCTCTAAAATAACTCTCGTGGGAAATATTGGTTTTGCTATTATAGATAATACGTAGTTAATAATAAGTATAGTTTCTAAATCCTTCTCTTGTATGTGGATAGTGTATTGAGTAAAGCAAGAAGGGTATTAAGACAGGAAAACGAGAATAGACAGATAGTAAATGCATGAATAATAATTATATAAAGAGCCGAAGAGAAGGACAAGGCAACGACTCTGCGAATATAAACACACTAAGAAAGTTGACTAAAATAATCAGTTGGAATTTCCTGTTAAAGTTAAAGATTGTGTCTGTGTAGCGTAAATAAATAGGAAGAGATGAGTTGACGGGCGAAATGCTTTGGGAATGCCAAGCTCTGGAGTTGAGCGGAGGATTTTGCCAACAGGATTTGTTGTGTGTCTTTGTATTTGATTTCATTGAGGAAGATGATAAGATAAGTAAGAATGGCGAGAGTAAAAGTCAAGTTGAGTTAACGCATTGGATATATTGGAGTTTGTGTCTTTCCCTGTCGTTGAAGACAGGAGAGAGAGAGAGAGATAGGAAATCGTTGACTCTCTGTAAACTAAAGATAAGTAGGTATTACTACAGGTTACTATTATATGTACATGTATGTATATGTAGTATAGATGGCACATGGTCTACTAATGTGCTTTGATGTAGTGACGTTTTTTTGGCAGCCCTTTCCTTGTCCAATAATACTGCGTGCAGTTTTTTGAACCCTGTAAGATTCAAGTGAGGTTCTTGCCTTGTTTACACTCGTAGCTCTCTCTCCAACTACCGTCGTTAAAAGAAACAACAGAACGAAAGAGAGGAATTTTGAATGACCGTGTAAATAGTTCTAGGCATGCGATGATCTTTCTAGCATCCTCATCCCATTGTCGATTAGCATAAATGACATAACGAAGTAGAAGGGAGAGAAACTGGATAAATCCAGAAAAATCTGCTTCCTTTTGGTTTCGGGCTGAGGATGGGTAGGGTTAGTAGTTTGTGTGGATTTGTTACGGGATGCGATGGAGCGTAACTGGTACAAGGATTCTCACTAATACTATGGATCTTATGTAATGCTTGAATTATTTAATCAAGTTGTTAAGGAGTGTGTAGTGTATGTATGTAGGCGAGAGAAGAGGCAAACAGGAATTTTCTGTATGGTTAGCCTATGAAGATGCGGAATCCTGATAATTTGATAGCATTTGATAAATATTGATGAGGGAAGAGAGTTAACATTTAACTTTACACTACAGGTAATGTAAACAAGGGCATATGGGGAGATGAGGACTTTAGAGACTAGTGCAATGCAGTATTATCTACTTCGTCCACTCTTATTTATCTTTTTTCCGTCATTGAAATGAAATGCAAATATGCACAATAAGCGTAAGGATAAGAGTTATGGCTTTTTTTGTCTGATGTTGGATTGGAATTTAGTAGAAGGGTTAAATGATTGTGGTAGACTCTATTGAAATATTTATAGTCTTGTATTAAGAACATGGCTGTTTAGACTGTTTGTTAAATGGAAAGACTTGTGCAAAGATGTGGTTGAGTTGAATTCAATTCTCTATGTGTAATGATATGGGGTGGCTTAATTGATTAACAGTGTCTTGACTCTTTTCACCTGGAATATTGAATCACTGTGCTTGAGAGTGTGTGGAAAGGATATAAATATATTTGCAACGACCTGCTGTATACTGAGTCTGACTGATGATGCTGTGTACATTATAGGCAGATGAATAATAAATCATTTATACCTATCTATCTATCTGTCTATCTACAAAGAGAGTTCCATGTCCAGAGGAAATTATTTATGAGAGTTTGTTTGTCACAGAGGTTTTAACCTAGGAATATCATATTACTTACACGCAATGTGGTATTATGAATGAAACTGGTAAGTCTGATCTATTTCTAGATTGATTAGTGGCTGGATGATGATTAAAAAAGGAAATCAACTCAGTGATTCACAGGAGGTCAATCTTTTGTGTCTCAATCTTTTGACACAGAATAATTTAAACAGACTCTTTTAACTCAATGATAATGCAAATTTTTTTAGATTTTTAAGAGAGTCGAAAACTCCAGGTGTAAGAGTCACAAGACAAGAGACACGAATAATTCTAATGCTAGACTTGTTACTTTTTTGGATTTTGCATCCCATTCTTTGTATAGCTCTTGATATAACAGTCAGAATTGCATAATAGTTCGTACGTACACGTTTCTATGTGGTTGGCATTAAAGGAATTGCCTTTTTACTCTTATAAATATCTCGACGAGACTTTAATTCTCTTTTGTATATACCAAGGGAGAGAATATTTTGAAAGTTGACGACGTTTCCTCTTTCTTCTGTGTAACATGTGGGATTTGCCATGAAAGATTTACAATTTCTAATTAGCATAGACTAATATATTAAGAAATAACTCCTACTTATAGAATAGAATCCTACCATTTTTGAACGTAGTAGTAGCTACATGATATTTTCTACCTTTAAAAATTTGAGAAAAACAAAAAAAAACATTTCTAAATGTATAGTATAGCTACAAAATGTTTGAATATATTATTTTCTTCTAATATATGCAGCATGAGTAGATTTGTAAATGAAATTATTAAAGTTACAGATTGGAAGACTGATTTGTTCTACATGAATTTGTAGCTGTCAAAATTTTATATTCAATCATGATGTTTGATAGGAAGGTTTTTGTTAGCGTATTTGGAAGTTAATAATAGGGACGCGTGTGTTTTTGTAGATAAGTAGAGAGATGGAATCAGAGTTAGACCCGCAAAGGGACAGCTACATATATTATTAATATATGGAAATGATTATGAGCTGAAAGTACAAACGAGGCACAAGACTGGCTGACGTGAGTATAAAGATAGGAAAAGATACATATTTAAGCTTATATGATACTATCTGCTATCTATTTGTAAATTGGTGATGAAAATACTATAGCTATTATTGTACTTAGCATTGTCATCGGACTTTGTATGTTGCGAAAAGATTTATTGTATCGTAAGACTGTAAGTTGCTCAAAAGGTCACTTACGAATATGCTCTTGTCTCTACAGATACTCCGAATGAAATCCAAGAACTAAAAATGTATGCTAATAACATTAATTCATCTTTTAATGATGGAGCAGACAGGAATTTCATCCAATTTTTACAAATTGCAAGTAGTATCTCAAAAGTTACAAAATATTTAGTACTTACTATCGTTAGTGTATGAAAAGGAGAGATCAGTACATGCCATAATATAATACTGAACTATACCTAATTGCAAATCCAACCAAAAGATACAATATTCCTGAGTGAAAGTTCTAAAGTACATACGAATCCTTCCATTGGTAGTATAAAATCCGAATTTCAGATTGTCAAAATAGCTAAATACGTTTCGAAAATATAATTTCTCAAAATTTTGTTCATTAATTAGATTAAAAAACTTTAATTTTTAAAATGTAGGTCATAAAAATGCCTTACTACCGACAATTGCTTAATTTTCCGCAGTTTTTTCTTTATTAAAACTAAGAGTTTCCATAATTTTTCGAAAAAGAGATCCTTTGTAGTCAGCATACGTTTTTACCTGAGTTGAAAAGTGTGATTTTAGAGAAACGAAGACTTTTCTTGGAGGAAGGCACTGTAATTGGCAGGTTTGAAATGAATCGTAGTTTTATTGATTTGCATTTTCTTGAATGTGGGAGTCAAAGAAGGAAATAATTATCAATTTCAGTTGAGTCAGAAGAATTAATCTTGCCCTAACGAGAAAAATCGAGTCACGCTGTACCTGAAACAGGTGGCAAGGGATGAATTACAACTTTGATTAAGATTTATTAGTTATCTAATTATAATTTGGGAAGGAATTGTCGGGATGTTATGGTTGGTTTGTTCTTTCGCTATCTTTATGGCATTTATTGTTGTAGTGATTTTTTTGTATGTATTTTACATTTAGTTTTACAACTAGTGCAAAAAATATCTATCATTGATACAAACTATCATTGGGCTCTTCTTTTTCGGTTTCGGTACAAACTAATTAATTTTAGATAAATATTTACATGTAGCGGGTACACAGAAAGATCAGATTGGATTTCCTACAAGTTTCTTTCTAGGTGTGTATTTACCAAGAAAGTTCGATCGCTCGGGTTGACAATGTAGTAAAAAGCTGAAAGCAGGAGATAATATGATACCTTTTAGGTATGGATTCAGCAAGAAAGGATTTGTATGTAAAGTAGAAGGATTATTTTAAGATAGTTAATTAGTAGAGTTAATTAGAAAGTAAGTAGTAGATAAGCCTCTTTATAGGTAATTTTATAATAGGGTTTAATTACTTTTTCTTTGTACTTTGTAATATATTGGCTAAATATATTTCTCACTTTACTATGCGTCAGTCTACAAATATATTGTACAGCGAGAGAAAAAAGTATTTCGAGATTGTAAATCTTTCATGGCAAGCCTTCACAGTATTATCAAATTATGCATAGATAATTAGTACGTACTTATAAGGATATAATAATATCTATATCTACTAAATACTAAAAGTCTATAATAATAAAGCTACTTAATATCATGGATATCATTCATGAATCTAATAAAGACCTACCATTGTGCATCCTTCCTAAAAATAACATTTAATCTCTATAACTATAATTAGCACACTTATAAATCTGTTTACTAAGTAATTATAAATGGACACAGTCTATAACTCTCATAAAATACAAGTACTATGCGCTATAATATATAATATTAAGGCTATAAGATTAATTAGGGAGATAACATTATCGTGCCCAAACGTCATTAAACAGAACAGTTGCAAAGAAATATAACCTCCCCCCTCAAACTTTAGTCTAGCTCATTTTTATCCCTCAATAAGCTTTACATAATTAATATATGCATACGAATAGGAAATTAATGTCTTGAGTC
>JAAAYG020058955.1:0-10144 GCA_009936455.2 Tomocerus minor
GGGTGGTAATTAAAAATATAAAATATATTAAATATAAAGTATAAAATATATTCCAAAAATCATTTTTTCAAAAAAAAATTGTTTTTGAATTTTTTTTAAATCTAAATTTTTGTTATTCCTACAGCTCGACTTATTCCTCCGTCCGAAGGACGGGTCTATTACTAGTACATAATAATCTATGCATAATAAATGGAGTATATATTTATTAACTCCATCAAAAAATAAGTTGCTCATATGAACACAGTAAACGAGATTTAATGAAAAATGATAAAGGTATTACAATAATTAGATACAGTATATCAATAGAAGGTATAAATATGCATTTAGTTAAGTGTTAACTCCCATTCCACAGATAAACATTTTTCTATGAAAGATTCAGCTTTTTAGTAAAAAAAATGTTATTGCATAAACAAGAGACTGATTGTAACCAGATAGAATCAGATTCCTATGATCTGTGTGACTATTCATGTATTTTTGCCGTTGTGAATAATCTTTAACGACTTAGTTTATGTACTTACTAATTTTATATTTACTAATTTAAGTTTAGTCTATATGATATTGACGATGTAATTACCCTAATAATAAGTCAAATTAACAACAGGCTCTCTTTTGTACAGCAACCAAGAAACTTATGGCAACTAATGCCGGGGTCGGGTAACGGATGTTTGTGTTTTTGTCGTTTATTGGAAATTTTCGTTGCCGAACCCATTAGAAAAGTCTCCATTACTAATTAATAAAAACAATGACTTAAAACTCTCTTCACTCGCGCTGTTGTCTACATGTGAGGAAATTACGCATATATTTACTTCCATTAACTACATAGGTTAATCTCAATATTAATTATAATTTTATGTCAACCTTAATCTCTTACTCTATTGTCAGTTTAGGCCTTGTATTATAATATTTACTATGATATACACCTTGTCTGTTGAATAAACAATACATACACACATAAGTAATTATATACACTATAGCGAGATGAGATGATTATAAACATTCAAAACTATATATAATTTATGTATGCTTCAAAGCTATGTTCTCTTAAAGCTCTTTTCTGCTGTCAGTCATCAAGGTGCTGTATTATAATTATCTACCGCAGCAAGTAAAGTATAAGTAGGGTCCTTTTATTCTTTTACTACCCAGACACACCAATTCTAACATCCTTTGATGTTCTTTCTTTCCGCTTACACCAGTAATTCAAGGTAATATAAATCGACCCTTGTCAATCATTTTTCACCTTTATTATTCAGATTGTAATACACTTTGTAAAGGCACAGCATCATTTTATTCGTTTCATTTACACAAGAGCCGAATAGTTGTTTATTCATACTTTAATTTATTAAATGAACCGTCAATATGTACTTTATTCCTGTGTCCCTATTGGCAATTGTCATTTATTTTGACAAAAAGGATAAACAAAATAAACGCAATTTCTATTATTACTAATTTTAGAAAGAAATTTTTCCATGATTCTGACGACCCTTGGAATGTAATGGGCAGTGACAATAAAACAAATACATACAATATTATATGATGTTTGGCCGAATAAATCAAAAAGCCTCGACGAATGGAAAAGCATGCTTTGGAAAAATCACATTTTTTTGTTCCACTCGAATTACCGACTATGACAAAGTACTTTCCTTATAATTTGAAATCTTAACAGAGCAGAATAATTATGAATAGGTACCACAGGATGCAGCAGCAATTCTTCAACAATTAATTTTATGGTATTAATTATAGGCATATACATAAAGTAATAGCTGGCGTAGTGGCTATAATTAAAATAAATGTTTATTTTTGTATGATCTAATGCGCTGCAGCATAATTCATTTTTGTCGAAACATAGATCAAGTACTTTATAATCACCGAAGTATAACCCAAATCGCATTAGGAAAATAAAATTGTCGGGCATGATGCTGGCATATTATTAATGATTCATGAGAAGGGGTTGGATATTTGTGTATTTATTTTCCCAAAAAATGTGTTTTCTAGAAACCGAAAAAGAGAAATTTAATATACAAAACACGAACTTGTAGAATATTCCCTGACAATTAAGTTGCGATCCGTTTTGAACCTACTTTGTAAATTTTACAACGTACAAAGTAGGTTCATTACGTCATAATTTTAAAAGCATAGACATTTCTCAAAACTATTTTTTTTAGCTTTCTTAAATATAATTGGAGTAGTTTTAGCTGCATTTAATAAAACAACATTTCAAACTTTCAAAATTTGTATTCTTTTTTCAAAATTTTAATTTTGTTTAATTTTTTATAAATAGTCTTTAGGATCACTTAGTACCATTCGAAAATGAAAACAAAATGTTTCTACGACTTATAGTTGCTCGAAATATTATGCCAACATTACAATGGGTGTGCTGTGTTTTGTGCAAAACTTTGTATAATGTAAGGAAGGGTTAACGGTTAGTTTCGACAGCTTGCGACCTTAGCGGAAGCCTATGGAGTTTATAGCCTCGACCTCGGCAGTTGAGAATGCCCCCCCTCTGACGGGGATGCAATGCAACATTCTAAATCACAGGTTTCGTCTCCCGCAGTATGTCTGCCTTCGGGATTAAGAAATTTGTACTTCGGGTACTTCCTTACCCAAAAATTTTGATTTCCATTGACAACTATAATAATACTTGAAAGTGGAAGTTTTTCTAGCTCAGTCAATTCCTTTTGTTTTATGTTATCTAAAGTTTGCAAACTTCCGCAAAATATATAAATTATTATTTGTGTCCCATTTTCATTTTCACAAAACAATCGAAGAATGCAAGAAATTGTATAGCTTTTCAGCTAAACTGCAATACTTTGTTATACAAAATGTACTAATTTGTGTTTCGGGTAAGTTCAAGCTATAAAATGAGTTCGTCTGTATTAATTTAAACTTAGACTTTATTATACTATTACATACACATTATTTATTTGTGAGGATGGGAAAAAGGAGTTTCATTAGGTAGAATTCTAAGGTTGAACTTTGTAAATCAAAGGTTTCTTTTACATGTGAACGTGAATAATGCATAACTTATTTCTTCACGGTTATTCAAAGTTCCGTTTCCCATCTTCGCAAATAATCTCTGATGGTAGAGGTAGTTCGTGGGCTTTGGTACAAAATAATAATTGGGGACTGTGCAAGCCACCATTTGGGTATTGAATTCAAATCAACTTGAAAGTATCATTTCAAAGCTGTAATTCATGTAAATGGAAATACACTTAATGCGTATAAGTAAATACTCTTCATTTCAAAAGATGTCTATTGGAGATATCTAACCTTGTATATCTGACATTGAATTTCATAATGAATGTGAATACAACGAATGTCAATGTTAACAGTAAAACGGTCCAAAAGTTATTAACAAAAACCTCCAATATGACAGTCATTTCATACGTGTACGATTTGGCTGAATTGTTTCTTCATAACCTCTATGACTTTTGAACCACTTGACCGTGAGCATTAAAATTAGTTTTATTCGATTCCTTAGAAATTCCATGTTAGATATCACTATTTAATGATATCTCCCAATTGACAATTTTTGAAATGCCAAGCACTTAATATAATGCTTATATTAAGCGTGTGTTCACTTAAATGAATAACCCTGTAGAAGAAATTTAGCAGCTACATTCTTTTCTAAGGCATGTGTGTATTACTTGCTCGTATTGAGCTATTTTGGATCCCGTATAAATACTTGACCTGATATAATATGATATAACTTTATGTAATAGATACCCTTTAAGCAGAAATAGCTTAAAGTTCAAAGTAATCATAATTACAGTGTAGGCAATTCCATTCGTGTTAAAATAACTTTAATTTCTTCCGTCCACTATTCACCTGAATGAAATTAAAGTGGATAAAACGAATTTTGTCCAAATTTATCCTACCCCTCCATTTCCTCCACGTCAACCCTGCTAGATCTATTAGTTCCTGAAAAGAAAGTGGGGAACATTGCATTTTTACTGACTTTGATGCTTCCTAATCGACCAAATTGATCCTTAATTTGAAATATTTTCACAAAATAAATGTTGTATGAAGTGACCCTTAGTGTAGTAAGTTTTTGTCAGGATTTCAATTTTGACCAGGCTTGGCCATTTACCTATCAGGTCTGAAGTTACAAATGCTTTTATATGTGCAGACTTTTTAAATGGCTAATAATAACCAGAGAAAGGAAAATCAGGCAAGTGTTTATTTTTTACGCTTAGTTTGGTCTTCCTGAAAACTCAGATCTTCACGAATCACATAATCAGGCACTTAAATTTCAAATTTTATAAAAAAGCCATTTATAGTGCCTATAAATGGCTATTTTGGGTTTTTCGGGCTTATTTCTAAGCAATTATAATAATGCCTATTTTCGGTTTTAGACGCCTATAAGTGCCAATTTTGTATTTTAAAAGTCTATAGATTCATAATTTGGATTTTAAATGCCTATAAGTTCCTATATTGGCATTTTTTGAATTAAATAAAACGTTACCGAAGACGGTATATGACAACTGAGCGTTTAGAATGAACGATTCTTTATAACCTAAAACTGTCAAAACATGTTTATGTATTGTGTTCTATCTATGCCACCGAATTTAAAAGGCAATATGATTGTAAGGCGTGTTTCTTAGATTATACCCTGAGTGTAGGATTTATTGCAGTCAGAGAATCTCAATTTTGAATGCCAACTTTTAGTGTTTTTTGCTTGTTTTTTCAGTTTCATCATGTCTGTTTTTCCTTTCTATGTTATATAATTGTAATTATAATTAAATAGCACGCTTGCGTATGCCAACGTTTTGCAGTTTCGTTAGGTTGTTTGCAATTATAGGATATTCGTAGAGAAGATCCCTAAATAGGGCATATTATTTTTAAATGTGCGCATGGAAATTTCAGCTTGAAATTGATAACCAAAACATCAAAATTAAGAAAATTCTGTCTTCTGTTTCCAAGATATTGAGCCCAAGGCTTACGTCTCTTTCCCATTGAAATACTTGAAGAGTTCTTACGATTTCTAACATATAAAGTTTAATAACGCTGGTTGTATTTGAACATTTAGGTCTCTCTTTCCATTGATAAACATTTATTCTGTGACAAATTTACAAAATCTTCAGTTTAGCAACAATTAATTTTTTCTCACATGTTTGCTTTATTTGGTCTCATAATACATCATTACAAAATGTACACCATATTTAATAAAAACAACGACTTCTCCTCACTCATTGTCATTAATATATATTAATATATTAATTAAAAATTTTATGTTGAACTTAATCTCTTACTCTAATGCAAGTTTGGACCTTGTGTTATATTATATACTATCGTAATACTCCAGCTTTGTTGAATAAATAATACATATACATACATAAGTAATTATATGAATTATAGCAAGAAGAGATGATTATATACAGGGGTCGGATAGACAAGGTTGCAAAAACTCCAAAAAACGTAGATAAAAGGTTCTTAAAATGGCCAAAAAAGGTTGAAAAAAGGTTGAATAGATAGTTCGTATTTTGATTAATACAGAAAAAACAAAAAATATCGATGGTCAGATAAATGCTCGTGCACTACTGCTTAGGCCAAACGACTATTGGCAATACTTAAGTTGCAACATCTTTTGTAATCGAGCATCGTAAATTACTTTCTTCTTTTGATAACTGCGTCAAATATTTCATTCAGTTTTAGATTTTTACAGCAAATACTAGAACTTTTTTTAATTGCCAAAATAAGTTCCAAAAATGTCCAAAATGTAAAAATAGGTCCTAAAATGCCAAAATAGGTTCCAAAAAGGTCCTTAAATTCCAAAATAGGTTGTTAATCTTTTTAGGTGATATAGATCCAAAATAGGTAAAAAAAAAGTGAAAACAAGTGCGTGTTATTTTCATCATAATACTGTAAAACGTTTAACCCAGAAGTCTCAGTTGCGTACCTTAGCCCATTATAAAACCTTTTTTACCTAACTATCCGATGTATGACTATATATAATCAAAAGTAAGTAAACGATATTTTATTATGTTCTCATATTATATTATCATATTTTATTATGTTTATTATTATGTTCTCTTCTCTCTTTTCTGCATGTCACTCTTCTAGGGGCTGTATTAGAGAGTAGCCTGGGCGCAGTAATTGGTGCCCGAGCCCGCCAAAGCCCAAAGCAAAGTCGGGTGGCCATGCCCACGCCCATCAGTACCAAAATATTTTCCGCCCATGCCCGACCGCGCTTATTACCGATTTTGACGGCACGCCTATGGGCAGCCCATGGATGCCCATAAAATGGCAATAATTTTACCGGAAAGAAATAAAGTTTTCAGACATTTCAGTTGGCAATAGGCCCGGAATGGTGGCCTGCGCCCAGTACCTTAACTATAATAGTGATATCGGTACACCTCATATAACACACACACACATGCTGTACTTTAAACGTAAATAATTTATTTACATTTAAAGTACGCCATTGTAAATATATCGCTATGCATAATGTTATACGTATTATTATTAGGTAGGTACCGATATTACGGAGTCCTTTGCAATTGTCGTCAATGTAGTTGTATATTTATAAGGTTGTACTTTCAGTGTAATATAATAACATTGCTCCCTAAAAACTAGACATTGCCAATGCACTTATTGACGTAGGTGCATTACTACAAGTGCTACTGACCTAGATGTTGAGGAGTATGGGCCTGCGTGAATGTCACTACATCAATAATATCTACTAAAATATACTTGTTTCAGTTAATGAATTAAAAATGGCTCTAATAGTAAACCAGGGGAAAAATTTTAAATTAATTCCTCAATAACAACCGTGTTGACTAAAATGTCAAACTTCGGTTTCCACGCCAAGACTTTTTTTCGTTTTCCTACTTTCAAACTTAATTATTTCGTTTCAAAAAATGTTATGTAAATCGATATGCGACATTAAAATATTTTGAATTGAATTCACAGAAATTCTTAAACGTTTGTTACTAAAAGTAGGTACTCAATGGTGATTCATTGCCTATGTAGGTACTTTCTTCCGTTTCTCCCGCATCTGAACTGGCACAATGTCGGTGATTTTCAAAAACTGCAAGCTGGTTAAATGACAAAATGTAAAAATTACTACAACATTTATTCCACAGACCAATAATATTATAAATCTTCATCGTAATTTCTAAAGACGACGTAGCAACACTTTGGCTCTTAAGTCAATGTAACAAATAAACTGATGCTTTTCCTTTACAAAATGTAATGAAATCTGAATGATAAAGGTGGAAAATGATTGACAAGGGTTGGTTTCTTATTACCTTGAAATAATAGTGTGAGTTAAAAGATCATCAACGATGTTAGAATAGTAGTATTTTGGTAGTGGAAGACTTAAAGTTTACTACGCTTTGAGTTGCTACGATAATTATAATACAGCCCCTGAAAACTGACAAGCAGAACTCAGCCAAGAGAACAATGCTTTAGGCAGCATCGATAAATATCGTTTTCTAATTTCTATGTAGTGTATATTATTATTTAGGTATGTATGCTATATATTCAACAGAACACTTGGGTGATTACCAGTTCTGGGAAAAGCAGGCACAATAAAACTCAAAAATGCAGGCCAATAAGCCCCAAAAATCGCACAATAGGCATCTAAAAATGAGATTGTTTGACTGTAAATAAAGCCCAAACTTGCCAAGTGCCAATCAGTTCAAATCATAGAAGATGAATTTGTTTTAACAGTTAGCACCGAAGACAAGCCAATATTGTTGCCTTACTCCCTCAATCAAATTCTAAATCTTCAATTGGTATATGCCGTCTTCGGTAACTAAAAATCAGCTTTTCAACCAAAATAGGCTCTTATAGTCAGGGCCGTATTTAGAATTCGGGAGGGTCAAAGCGAAAAACATCTCATTACGATATTTTCCAACGCTCCAATTCGCGCGTTGCAAGAAAAAAATAACAGTTTTAGGCCAAAAACTGTTATTTTTGTGTTATGTATATAAAAGAAACCTATATTAAATGTTTGTCTTTTCCCGCGAAGCGCGGAAAGTTCTTTTTACATTTCCCAACATTTTCCCGTTTCCTCGAGATTTCGGGGGGGATTTACCCCTAAGCACATATTCTAAATACGGCCATGCTTATAGACCATTAAAACCCAAAATAGGGACTTTAATGCACCCAAAACCCAAAATAGGCATTTATAGGAGCGTAAAACCCTGAATATGCATTTATAGGAACTTAAAACCCAAAATAGGCATTATTATAAATGGGTGCCTGCTTACGCATCAGCACTAAAAACCCAAAATTAGCATTTACACTATAAAACTGAAAAATTAAGCCCTTGGTTATAGGTATCGGGAAGATTTGAGTTTTCAGGATAATCAGACTAAGCGAATAAAATGTTTTTGCCTGCTTTTCCCTGCTCAAGGTGATTATAAAGTACTTGACTTATGTTTTGACAAAATACATTCTTTTTCCGCGCATTAGATCATACAAAAATAAATATTTATTTAAATTATAACCACTACACCAGCTATTAATTTATGTATATGCTTATAATTTATACCATAAAATAAATCGTTTAAGAATTGCTGTTGTATCCTGTGGTACATAGTTATAACTAATCTTCTGCTCTATGCTTTTTCAAATTATAAGGAAAGTACTTTTTCATTGTTGAAAATTGGAGTCAATACAACTTTTCCATTCGTAGAGACTTTTCGATTCATTCGGTCATGCAAACATCCTCTTTTATATATATATTGGCTTTTTTGCCACTGCCTTAGAATCATTAAAAAATTACTTTCAAAAATTAATAATAATAAAAATGCATTTATTTTATTTATCACAGTTGTCAAAATAAATGACAATTGCCAATGTGGAAACAGGACTAAAGTACATAATTGATAAATCAAAAATATTAAATTAATAAAGGTTAAATTAATAAATTAAAGCATGAATATACAACTAATGGGCTCTCGCGTAAATGAAACGAATAAACTGATGATTTGCCTTTACAAAGTGTAATACAATCTGAATAATAAAGTGGAAAATAATTGACAAGGGTCGATTCATTTACCTTGAAATATTGGTGTTAGCGGAAAGAACATCAAAGGATGTTAGAATTGGTATATCTGGGTAGTAAAAGAATACAAGGAGAAGGACCCTGCTACTGACACTTGCCTTGCTGCGATAGATAATTATAATACAGTGCCTAGATTACTGACAGGTGACTCAGGTGAGAGTAGTAGTATAAGCATCGGGAATCTAACTATGTACTAACGTGGTAGACATTGTTCGATATTAGCCGGCTTTTTAATATTTTAGCCAGCCACCCGGCTTGCATTGGCCTACATTGGCCTATAATGGCCATAGTGGCTAAAAATCGGGTTATGCTGCTAAAACCATAAGATTTTACTGTAGTTTCATCCAAAAATCGTATTACTATAAATAAACTCTATGAGAAATATGCCAGGTTTATTGACTTACAATGGTCATTGTCTGTATGAATGTAACTCTTTGCGTTTAACATTGTAAAAAATGATTTCGGAATTATAAAATAAACATGTTAGCTTTTGTATTGCAACTCGATCTTTACCCTGGACAGATTTGTGAATGCAAATAATTAGCAATTTGTTTTAACAAAAAGTATGCTATAGTTTGTACATACTGGTTTCATTTAAAACATACCCCCCGTATATCATGCGCATTGGGAAGTATGTTTTAAAGGAAACCTGTCTGTACTAAATAAGTACCTACTAAAGTACATAGGTACCGGTTTCCTTTAGAATTAAGTGTTAATCCATTTTGTGTTCGAATATGTCCTGGGATAAATTCAGTCTCAATACAAACGCCGACATACAATATATTGACTTTTAGGTTTTTGCACTACTTTAGCGTTATTATCCAGCGAATTTTATCACATAATGAATATTTTCTACTGCGTAATCGTAATGGATGGATGGATGGATGGATGGATGGAAGGATGGAAGGATGGATGGATGGATGGATGGATGGAAGGATGGTTGGATGGATGGATGGATGACTATAATACACGAAGGTAAACAAAAAGGTTTAAGCCGTTTTAGCTCGCCCTAGGAGAGCTTATGGAATCACACATTCTGTCCGTCTGTATGTCCGTCTGTCTGTTAGCACGATAACTCTCGAACGCATCAACGTAGGGTGACCAAACTTTTCATAAACATTACATATGGGC
>JAAAYG020058966.1:0-10139 GCA_009936455.2 Tomocerus minor
TTTTCAAATCGAGTGGATTAGTGGAGTAGGTATTTGAAATGAGTGTCGTGAATAATCCGTTTAAGAATCGACCTTTGCTGAAAATGTCAATATACATGGTACATAACAAATGACTTGATTTAACTGTAAGTAGAAGGGAAAGTCATTGACATATACTGGGAGAAATCCTGTTTTTTGTGTCTTTACTACATTTCTTTGGAAAGTTGTGATCTTGGCAGATGATTTAGAATTTATTGAAAATAAGGATATTAGATTAAGCAGAAATTGAAGGATGCGAAAGTTGGATGGGATTTTAATGTCGAAATGTGAGATTTTAAGGCGGTTTAAGATTGATCATCCCTACTTTTCTAATAATTTCAGGTCTTCTTCGATATGGCGTCAGTTTTGAAGCTATCGATGCAGTTGGAGAGGAGTTGGTCAATGGCAATGGCTACGAAAGCGATGACATTTCGGACTCTGGAGAGTATTGAGACGAAGAATTTCAGGGATTAGAAGCCACTCCTGTTTGCAATGTGCAATTAAAAGTGGTTGTGGGCCGTTGTCAAAAAGTGAGGATGGATTTGACGGTAAAAACATTTGATTTACTATTTTTACAATAATCGCCAATGTTAAGTAGGTACCCAAGTTCCATTCGTTTTCACTAATTTTAGACTTGAGAAAATCTTGATGGTTGGCACAGAAGGGAAGCACAAAATGGAAGAAACCAAAATATTTTGGGATTGAACAGTAAATAAATTCAACTACGAAGACAAATCGCAATTTTTGGTGACTGTCCATAATTAATCGTACTTTACGATGAATAATGTCCTCGTGGAATAATTTTCATTTAGTCTACTATTTCTGAATAATTTGTAATGACTCTATTAAAAATGAGCATCAATTTTTATGCTACCTACTTAGGCGATGATAATTAATAAATCAAAACATTTTATTGCAATCGGTCGGGAAGAAATAAGATAAATAATCATAACATACATAGTATTGGAAATTGGAAGTCTAAAATGATTGTTATAAATACAACATTGACATTTCTAGCTTGTCGCTAGATGCTTTTTTCGAAATTTTCATTGATTAAATGTTCATGTATTTAAATAAATATATCTCCGATCTTAAAACTTAGAGAGGATGACCTTGACATAATTGCAATCTACCCATATTTATCTAGGGATTATGAGCGGCCGATTTTCAAAATTTAAATTGGGGGGGAGGGGGTGTGGGGCTAAAAGTAATTATATGAAGCGGGAGTAATGCATTGCAAAAATATATTTTGGGTTTTTAATTTTAAGCAACAGAAAACCAAAAATGCAAATTCATGATCTCTAGAGATTTTCCCTAACTTTTTTGTGTATTTCAAATTTGTACGTTTTACGAAACTTTTAGAATCAAGATTTAGGGATTTTGTATTCCCGCACCACTCTATCGCGGCAAAGCTGCGTGTGGATATCTTACGAGAAAAATGTAAAATTCTCGACCGAAGTCTCCTTTCTCAAAGAACCCAGATGACGAAGTTCCAGCTACCCCTTAACCCTTATGTGAATATGGGATGGTGAGTTGATGCATGGCCGTATCGAGGGGGAGACATACGGGGCAAAAAGCCCCCCCGCCCGAAATATCGAGAATTTTTTTAAAATGCGCAAAATTTTAAACGCATCGTGTGAAATGAGAAATATTTCATTGATTTTTCGGCTAAAAAATCAATTCGTTCGAAAATATTTTAATAAAATGTTTGGCTTTGCCCCCTCCCCCCGAAACTGAGTTCTAAATACGGCCATGAGTTGATGGATGCTTTGGAATGGAAACATATATAGAGACTGCCATTGTAAGCCTGTGTAGTCGTCTGCTATTACTATTTTCGCCCAGCATCACATTCCCGATGAATATTCGATTAGCACAGGCAGAATGTATAAGAATTTAAAAATTATAGAGTTCCATCGGGGGGATTCCGAGAGTGTCACCCGCAGAAGTTCTAGTAAGTTTTAATGTCTGCGTGTAAGTGTAGTACACTTCCTGCCTCATAGAATGAGCTCAGCTATGATAAGTGTAGTATACTTAGATATTAAAACTTTTACATGTGTAAAGGAAAATCTGGATGAGTAACATTTTATAGCTATGCAATTGAACAATTTCATTGGCGATAGTGTATCACCTGTAACTCGCATTTAATTGCTTATCACATATTAGCTATATAATGATCACATAAGGACGTATAAAAATTATAAACTCTCTAACTTTATAATAGTGTCAGCCGTCAGAGACGATTGTACGAACAAAAATGAGATAGGATGAGAGGTGATGTGAAGCAGTCTATAGACTCGACTCACGCAAATGCATATAAATGCGCTTATATTAAAATGAATGTAGTTCGTTTCTTCTTATCGCGACGGAGATACACGAATCTCCGTCGGCCGTTTAAGGGTGCCTCAATGATACGCAAAACGCGTATATCTCAAGCCCCGTAGGGGCGGCTAGAACGTTGATTATTTTTTGAATCGTAGACCTTTCTAGTGCGGAGGGCGAGTCGTAGGGGTTTCCCCAAAAATTGGCTACAAGCGCCAAAATTAATTTTTTTGTGGAGTGGGAAAAGGTGGGAGTTTGAACAAAAGTATTTATTTCTCCGTTGTTTGAAGAGCTTAACCAAATCCCCTAAGACTTGCCCTCGGGACAGGTCTCCTTGGTTTTTTGAGAGTTGCATTTCCAAATCGGATGCCTCAAACTGGAGATCTACGCGTTCTGCGTAATTGCAATACCTATCCATGTTAACGCCGAATGGGTTAGTACGGAGTGCTGCTAATTAAATACTACCATTTCGACGCCAATTATGTATCGACTTCTACATTCATATATATTTATTATTCAACATCCCGTAGTAATATTTTTGCGCAGGCGCTGTGGATCATTGAGGCACCCTTAAAGTCATGTCATTTGAAAGCAGCAGGTAGCTAGGTATACGTCTGGCTTCAATCACTAATTACACATCATGCAGGTGTGGGTGTTATCCACATAAGAACATACATTTTATTTCCAGCTCGCTATTGGGTTAACGGGAAAATGCTGCTGACGTGTCGACTAGAACCGAACCGTCGTGCCGATCCCAATCAGGGAATAGCATTTTTTTGGAGGGAAAGGGAGGGAGTGGACAATGGGACAATGTCCTTGCAAACGACATTACTTGGTAGAACGAGCTCTGCTCCTCCTGAGTGCTTACAATTAGTTACAACGAGTGTGTTAATTTCCCAGGGTGTCAATGAGGGTAGACCCTCACAGTAAATCTAGCAGGATTCAAATCCAGCGGTAGCATCAATCGCGCAGCGTTTAGTTATTCTATGGGTAGCATAGCTGCGGCGGCGGCACGCAACGACACAACGATCCCATGAGATCCTGTGAAATGGTAATAGTAATATTTTGTATTTGTATAGTAGAATAGAATAGCCAATGGAGGACTTTTGTTTATCCTAACCTAATAGATAGAGCAAGAAGGAAGTGATTCTTCTGATTTCACCGTCGACTGAGCGGGAGAGTCATCTGCATCGCACTCTCTGAATTTCTTTGAAAATATATGAATGTGCATGCAGAAATAGAGAAACAATAATGAATATGTTTCTAAGGATTGTTATGGGCTTTGGTATACAGGTGAGGGAATTTGGGAGTTTGATGAAGGATGCTTGCAAATTGTGTGCGGGAGGTAAGGAAGGGGTGTGTGAGGACTAATTGAAAAGCTAAAAACTAGTCTGCGGGTATGCCTATTAAGGGCTCTTTGTGTCCCGTAGGCACTTTTCGACAAAGGCTCCAATTTCTGCTCATCCACCAAACATCCATGCAACCACTTTGGGTTTTACAATAAGTACAAATGTTTGTGCTCAATAATTTATTTATCTCCTCCTTTCTTATCTGCTGTCCGTATGTTATCACCTGCACAGGCTCTTCATTCCGACACTCACCACTACCACACCATCACAAAACCAATCCCACCATTCCAAATTCCCATACAATACTCTACTATACAAATCATTCAAATTAATGGGAAAAATGAGAAAGCGTAGGGCAGCCAGGGGCGAGACATACTGTAGCTCTAAATATCAAGAAAAAAAATGGAATGGTATTAGACTTTAGTTGATTTCGGAGATACCAAGGTGGTTGTCATGGATATGGGTTTTTTTTTTTAAATATTTCACGCAAATAGTTTGTTTACGTACGTACGTATGCTTCGAAATAAATCCCCAATCTTCGTCACCATACTACGAAAAAACACCATATCCATGATAACCACCTTCGGAGATACTTAATTTTAAATATCCAAAAAAGAGTAGAAGCCCCTGGTTATATACCTCCATTTTAAAATTCAATATCCGAATTCGGCTCATGAGACTAAGTTCTATTATGGGGTCACTACCATTACAGGGTCATCTCATGACCTAAACATCTCTTTATGACAAAACTGTGCTTCTCAGTCAGTGTGGAGGTGGTAAGAAGCTAATGTTTAATGAGAGAAGCAAAGACAGTGGAGCACTGAGAGTTCGACTACTCAGCTCAGTCTTGTACTACTTGACGTAGTTGCGGGAAATTGAAATTTACGTAAATGGAATTTTCAGTTTCAACAACTTTCACATGTATAGTCGTTTAAGTCCAACAAGCATGGTACAGAGGAACACGTCACTCTGTTTTATAGCTGTTTCAATAGGTTATTAGTTATTAAGTAGCGGTAGCTACTTTATAGGAATGCCCTTTCTGTCTGTCTGTCCGTCCGTCGGAAAGTACGATAACTCATGAACGGTTTGAGATACATCACTCAAATTTTGCAAATGTGTCATTGGGGTCCCAGCAAAGAGCTGTATAGAAAATAGGGTCAATCGGATGACCCTATGACCTTTTACAGTGCTACGAACCAGCCATTGACAGAGGGTTGGATGACAACCCAGTTAACCAGGCTACGTCGGGTTGATGTATATAATCCCAGAGAACCAGACTACGTCAGATCGATGTATATTATCCCAGAGAACCAGAATACGCCTGATTGATGTCAAATTCGCCGTGAATCATGCGGTTTTCCCAGTAAATCATCAAGTTTTCACCATAAACATCAATTTTTCACCATCAAAAAACGGTTTTCACTGAACCAACAACCGCTACTTATTTACAGCCATTTTTACAATGGTTTATTATTTATAACATGGAATAGGTACAGCCAAAATATTCAGTCCAACACGCTTCATTGTAAATGAGCTAGGTACTTACTGTTAGCACCTTATCAGCATTAACCCGAATGTAAGCGTCTGAAACGGCACAGTTTTTCCTACTTCCTTTATTCCCAGTTTCCCACAGCCGGGCAAAAATATAGTAAACCTTGAAACAAAGTCGATGAAATGACATGAAACCACTGCCCCGTTGCTCATTTGAGTTGCAACTTAAAGCTGCTGACATTTTGAATTTTACTCTCGAGACAGACAAGGGAAGAAACGGATTTGAAAATGGGGGACAACGAAATTACCAAGAATCTTTTGTTCTTGACAGAGAACCTGACTAACCAATATGTCGTTTTAACTTATTTGCTACAGGAGGGAATTATTTCGAGAGATGAAAAGGACGAAATTGTAAGTCGAGTTTTTTATATCGCTATATATATTTATTTAGGGCACATAGCTGAGAAACTGTTCTGTAGCGTTGCTTATTTCATTTTTGTATTGTGCATATTAACTGATAAGTGCCCTGTGGAGGTGTTAGGGTTATACGGGCAAGAGGAACAATTTCAAACTTCGAGAATTTTGTAAAGCGAATGAGATTATCGTCGGAACTAGCAGAAAATGTAGCCATTTTGGCGGTGAAAGGTTCTGCAATAATCTTCCAAAATCACTTATTCCAACCAAACTTTTCTATTTTCTAAATATTTTTCGCTGTTACTTGTTTACTGTGTTCATATTATGAAAAACTTCGTTTTTGAAGCAGTCAATAAAATATATTTCCTGTAATCCTCTCTTTTGTAGATGCAGAGTGGAAATACGCGAATGGAAAGGAACGACAAATTATTGGCCATAATTGAAAGGAAGGACTGGCAGAGAGTGAGAGATCGATTCATAGAAATACTCAAACAGACAAACAATGAACATTGTGCAGATAAAATTGACGGAAAAGAAAGTCAGGCTACAGACAATGAAATTACCAAGAATTTTATGTATTTAGCAATGCACCTAACCAAATTGCATGGGGTCTTAAATCATCTGCAACAGGATGAAATTATTTCGAGAGATGAAAGGAAGGAAATTGTAAGCCAAGACTTAAATGTAAAATTATCTTCAGATTAGAGATGGGCTTATTGTGCAGAATTAAATTAACGACGAAATGATTTTTTGTAGGAGAATAAAAAAACATTATCTGGAAAAAACGCCAAATTGTTGACCGTAATTCAAAAGCAAGACTGGCACAGAGTGAGAAATCGTTTCCTGGAAATACTTCGACAAACCAACAATGACAATTGTGCAGATAAAATTGAAGGAAAAGAAAGCCAGGCCCTCGACAACGAAATCACCAAGAATTTTATGTATTTAGCACTGCACCTAACCAACTTGCAAGGCGTCTTAAATCATCTGGAACAGGATGGAACTATTTCGAGAGATGAAAGGGAGGAAATTGTAAGCCAAGACTTTTATTTAAAATTATCTTCAGAATAGAGATGGACTTATTGTGTAGAATTAAAGTAACGACGAAATAATTTTTGCAGAAGCAGAAAAAAACATTATCTGGGAAAAACGCCAAATTGTTGACCGTAATTCAAAAGCAGGACTGGCAAATAGTGAGAGATCGATTCCTGGAAATACTTCGACAAACCAACAATGAAAATTGTGCAGATAAAATTGACGGAAAAGCAGGCCAAGCAACTGGCTACAGGCCAAGTATACACAAGGAAAGGGAAAGTAAAAGCAACAACGTATTGAACACAAGATCCTTAATTTCTGACACCGATGAATGGGAGATAATCCACAAATGTTTGCCAGATGAAATACCATTGATCGAACCGCATCTAGGAAACTACCACGGCAAAATGTCGGTCAAAGAATTTTACGATAACATTGAAGAAAAACAAAGCCAGGCCACAGACAACGAAATTAGCAAAAATCTTATGTATCTAGCAGAGCACCTAACCAACTTGCAAGGAGTCCTAAATCATTTGGAACAGGATGGAACTATTTCGAGAGATGAAAGGTAGGAAATTGTAAGCCAAGACTTCTATTTAAAATAAAAATTCAAAAAAGGGATGGGCTTATTGTGCAGAATTAAACTAACGACGAAATAATTTTTTGTAGGAGATTGAAAAGACATCATCTGGAAAAAACACCAAATTGTTGACCGTAATTCAAATGAAGTACTGGCACAGAGTGAGAGATCGATTCCTGGAAATACTTCGACAAACCAACAATGAAAATTGTGCAGATAAAATTGAAGGAAAAGCAGGCCAAGCAACTGGCTACAGGCCAAGTAAGCGCAAGATAAGGAAAATAAAAAGCAACAGCGTATTGAACAAAAGATTCAACATTTCTGACACCGGTAAAGGGCAGAAAATCAACAAATGGTGGCCAGATGAAAAACGATTGATAGAATCTTTGCATCTAAGAAAATACGCCGGGAAATTGTTGGTCAAAGAATTGTACGACAGAATTCAAAAAGACAAAAACCGAACTGTCGTCATCTGCGAATCCGCAGAGGCCACCAAATATTCGGGGATGGGCGGAATGGGGAAAACGCTGACGGCCAAATGGTACGCTCATCACTACGAAGAACATTACGACCACATTCTGTGGATCGACTGCGGAGAAGGCTCACTCATTAAATCTTTTAAAGATCTGGCAATGGAATTAGAAATAAAAAATTGGGAGAATTGCGTAGAAGTGATGCAACTTGCATGGAAATGTTTTGAAAGTTTATTTGGATTCAGATGTTTGTGGATCTTCGACAATGCGGAGAGCTACAAAGACAAAGAGGTAATCATCAATGTCCTTCCATATCATCCAAATTTCTTTTGTTTGATCACGTCTCGAAGTCGAAATTGGGCAATCGAAAATAGCATATTCGGGAAAATCTCCGATTTTCAATTGGGAATATTTAGCCAAGAGGAAAGTTTGACGTTTCTGAAGAAAGAACTGGACAGAGAGATAAAGTCGACGGAGTTCGATTTGAATGAATTGTGTCGGGTGTTGGGCAACTTGCCTCTCGCTCTCCAATTGGCTGTGAAAGATTTGAATAGCAGTCGCATGGACGTCAAGACTTACATTCAGAAAAGCATGTTCGTCAAAGAGCTGGATAAAAAATTCGAAGACTACGAAAGGACAATCAACGGCAACGTCAAAGTCTCCTTGGATCTCATCGAAAAAGAAAAATTTGGAAGGACAGCAAATGAAATTTTGATGATCTTCGGCTACATACGACCCGATGAAATTCAAATCGAATTCTTCAAATCCGCTCTGCAAATAGAAAACGACAGTGAAATAAAAAGATCAGTCAAACTACTCACCAAATACTCACTCGTCGCTGAAACAATATTAATTAACGAGGAAAATGAGAAGCGGATACTTTTGAGAATCCATCGACTCCTGCAACTGGTAATCAGGCACAACGGAAAAGAGAAAGAAAAGGAAATTGTGAGGAAGATCCTTGACTGCCAGGGATTCGTCGACTACAAACTCCTCCCCTTTACTAAATATGCCGACGAATATTTAAAGAAAGAGTTCCCGGAAGTCAAAGCACAGTTGCTCGACCAGAAACAACTGAAGAAATTGATCAGAGAAAAGAGATTCGACGAGGGTGTGCAATTGTCCAAGTTCATCGATCAAGAACTACAGACAAACACAACAAAATTCAACTATGCAATTTGTCTGCAGAAGAATGGACAGTTGGAAGAATTTGTCCTCATCCTCGAGGAGTTGTACGAAACTGTACAAGAGGCAGCCTTTAATCTGCTACAATCGAAAGAGGACGAAATTGAACAAGATTTGCCAGACGATGTTTATTACAAAGACGATTATGAGATGTTTGAAGCTGGTCTATTGAAATTAGACTCTGAAGTGCCAAGGGAGTTGGTTGGGGGTCATTTGTTGCTTGCCTACTGCAAAATGAACAACAAAGAAAAAACAATTGAACTTCTAGAAAAGAGAAAACAATTCAAAATTATCTATTCACAACAGAATTTGGATATTCTCATTCGACTGGTTCATTCAGAGCTAATCAATTTAAATAACTACTCTCTTTACAGTAATGCTTCATTTATTGCCTTGAAATTAGACGTAGAAACAAAGAAAATCCATTTGAGACGTTGTTCCCTGACTTTGCCTTGTTTGAATCCACTCTCTCCGGAGGAATTGATTTTAAGTGGAGTAAAATTCATTCGTGATGGACAAGAATTGGAAGACGTGAAAGTCAATGAGTTTGTTGATCTCAGCAATATCAAAAGACTAACACTCCATTGTCTTAAGAACAAAAGAAATCTGACAGTAGAATTGAGTGGAGACGCATCTTTGGACACTCTTCAACTAAAGAATGTGGGCGTGTTAAACTGGAACAATTGCAACTGGAATATACGACAATTATATTTATCGTCCATTCCATTTGAGGAAATGAACAACATGAACGTACAGCAAATGACGATTTACGATTCTGCTGCGAACGTTTCCTGTCTACCAGAAGAAATGGAAAATTTATCTTTGTATAGAACAAAGGTATATTTGTGAATGAATTTCACTATGCGTAAAAAACTCTACTTATCGGTAAGGATTATTTAATTTTTTTAGTAGGACATTTTTTATTATATTCGGAAGTCGGTTAATTAATATATGCTCATAAAAAAACCCTTAGGCCTCGTGTTACCATGTAAAAGATAAGAGAAATGCAGGCCTCAGCTTTTTTATATGAACCGACTTTACTTCTACATGGTAACACGAGGCCTCGGAGGGTTTTTATCAGCATTTATTAATGAACTGACTTTATATTAAATTGATAAATTGAAGGAGTAAAAAAATATATATATAAAAGTATATCTTAAACTTAATTACTTACTTTTTAGCTTCCATTATAATATTAACTCCTGATCTGTTGAATAAATAATAGAAACATACATTGAATGAATTATAACAAGACTTATACGCATTCGAATTTTG
>JAAAYG020058977.1:0-10139 GCA_009936455.2 Tomocerus minor
ACTTGTGGTTTGTATTGTATTATTATACACTTGCATTGCTCATTGCTAAATGCATGCATTATATTAATTGCGTAACAAATGTCACCTAAACAAGTTTGATCTCCGAATCAAATATAATTTGTGGTTGGAGCAATTGATTCTTAAAAAATATTTTAAATCAAATAATAAATGATCTTAATAAAAAACTATAATATTTTTTGTTTTGATTTTTTGTTTTGCATTGAAAATAGCAAAAGAAGTAAATGTTGTAATTTAAATACGTACTATTATTTTAAAATTATGGGTTTGAATATATTAACATGAAAGAATATTATTTGAAGACATTATTAATTGAACACTGTGGGTTGATACTGAACACATTGTTAAAATTGAACACTTTACGTTGCAGTAGAACACTTTTGGGATAATTGGTTTGTAGAGGATAGTAAATTGTTAACGTCCTGGCGTTTTGGGAAAACCGTTGTCATTGAATAGTATGACTGATGTAGTTAAAGTGTCAATATCATCAGTATCCATTGTGTCCATAGATAATATTTTATCAGATGCAATAGTACACGGGGTATTGAGCAGGTTGTCTACACATTCAATCGGTGTACGAGTAGAATACATGTTAAAATTGGTGACAGTAGAACTATCACTGTCGTGATCATTGCAGTGAATATCAGTGTTGTCTGTCATTGTATGATCAACATTATCACTACTCACCACATTAAGATTTGCAGTCATATCAATGTCATTAGTAATGGCATTATTACCTGTCAAGGCAATGTCGTGAGTAGTCCCTGTTGATAATAAAGTATTTGACAAATGTTGTCCACTGTTATGTATATTTTCAAAAATAGGAAGTAAATCTTCCTCACAGATGTCACTGTTAGAATTTGCCAGTATTACACCAATTGCAGTAAATATCGTGACAATGTCTTGGTTTTGAAGTAATCTTTCCTGCACAAGTTTTTCAATATCTATTAATGTAATAGGTGGTTTCGTTGCATTTGAGGGAATGGCACTTTGAGTAATAGCAAGTAGTTCGGGAGATAATGGCACTGTTATGGTTGAAGTAGTTGGGATTGTAGTCGCAGTAGTGGATGGACGTTTTCGTTTAGGAATCTGAAATGGACGGACAGGTTTTATGCGGTGTGTAGAAGTAGTAGGTAGTTTTTGTACTGGTCGAACAGTTTTATCTTGTTTATTTTCAAGTCGTATTTGCTCAACAGTCTTGATATGAGCTGGATTTGGAACCATTCGGTGTGAATAACGAGGAGGTTTAGGATTATTATAAGAATGATCATATGTAGGGTGATACTTTCTTTTATAATCAAAATAAGAAGTTTTTGTAGGCAATTGACGGGAAGAATTTGCATTTGTCGAAGTTGAGAGGAGATTGGTAATTGTTGGATGAGTTGAAGTAGAAGGTTTTGGTGAGTACAGACGATGAAGAGGTATAACACGAGGAGTTGAAATAGGTTTAGGATGAATGATTTGAGTACGAGCTGTAATATTTGTAATTTCAGGATGAACAGGGTCATAAGGAATATCAAGTGTAGGAATTGTAAGTGATAAAGGTGTAGATGGACGTTTTGAAGGACGTGGAACGTTAGGATCGAAGGTATATGGAATACCGCCGGTTTTTTCATAGATATTGGAAGGCTGTTTTCGTTTATAGTTGGAAAGGAAGTCTACATGATTCCTCATTTCTTGAAAGAAGGGGAAAAGATTCTTGATGTGATCGCAGTACACATCATAAAATGCACGTCGTTCGTAGATTGTGAGTTGTTCAAAATCATTTGGGGGACGTTTTTTTCCAAGTTTTTTGCACATAAGAGAGTTTGCTTTATTCTCTTCGTCATAGGTTGCAGCAATTGACAGGCAAAATTGCTTCATAGTGCAGATAAAGTTCTCGGGTTTCATCTGGAAGTAGAAAAGGATAAAATTAAGAAATAGCGTACTTCTTAAATTTCTTTAGGAAAGGAAAAAGAAATGTTCATGAAAGAAAAGTTGGTTATAAACGTTTCAATTCGAAAAGTTGGTCTGTAGGATAAACTTTGATATTGTTTAAAGAAATTTCAGGTTCAATAGGAGTTTCATCAATAGGAATTGAAATTTGTGAGAAATCTTTAGGTAAAATAGGTTTCAATACATATTTAGGAGTGTCAGGAATAAGGGTTGGAGATTCAATGGTTTGATTTAAGGATGTGTAAACATGATAGTCAGGATCCAAAAAGTAATTTCCAATAAGTGGAAGTTTTGTAACACATGGGAAAGTATTGCCAAAGTAGTATCTTTGTTTATGGCAAAGATATAATATCATGACAATAATAATTGAAGTGGTGACTAAAGAGATAATTTTTGCAGTTATTTCTTTAATTGGATTAAGGGAAATGTTTCCTATTAGTCTTTTGATACGTAATTGTTCAGATGTTAGGAATTTTCCATTAGTTTCATCTTCAATAATACGATCAATCTTAGTGTGCTGTCGCATTTGTTTGATTATTCCAATTAGGGTATCTTGCTGTCCGATTTCTTCCATGGAATATATTCCAGGGGTAGGGAGGGATAGGGAAGGTAGTGAAGTAAGTTTTACACCTTCACTTGGAGATGGGAGAACGGGAAGTTCGGTGATTAAGGAACGGTTAGCTAAATGAATGACATGTTGTCCATTATCAAACATAAAAGTGGGAGCGGGACAGGGAACGTCAGTGGGATTATCAACAATTTCATGGCTTAAGCCAGAAATCCATCCGAATTTCATGTCATGATTGTATATGAATTGGACAGGCCATTCCATAGTACAATTGTTTTGAGACAGAAGCATATATTCAAACACTTCCTCGCACTTATAAACACTTAGAGCGTCGCCATTTAAGATTGCACGATATCGTCGGTCACGCATTAATGCACGCACCATTAAGCTTGCTTGTCCTCCTTCGGCTAATGCACGAACCAGTTCAAGCTCAAGCTGATGGCTTCTACAAACTTCACGATGAACAGTTTGTATTCCAAAAGTGAGGTTTGTAGCAAGTGTTTCATAAAGAAATAAATATTCAGCGTTATGTTGCTGATCAGGCTTAATTCTGGGAGGAGTATTTCTTCTTAAGCGTTTCATAGTTGACATTTTCAAGTTGGTTTTTAAAGTTCCTAGATCAACTATTCTTTCTAGTTCTGAAGTTAGAATGATTTTTTGTGGAAGAAAATTACTTTTGACATCTTGGGTGTAAATGATTCCCTGATTGCTATAACCTAATTCTTTGTTGCAAAACTGTGTTGTGGACATTCCACTAACAGCTAGGTTGAGTTTCGGACAAGACATTCGATCGCCCGTTATCAAACATTTAGTCGATTCACCCTTTTTTAGTCTGCAGACTTGTACGTCCAAGGGTTGCCAAATTAATGAACCTTGTTCAGTAGGGCAATACCCACGTTGGGCTTTACAGTTTTCGGTTAACTTGGCCGTGGTAATAATGGTTTGGTCAACATTGTTGACGGAAATTTGAATATTGCCATAATAAAAATTGGTGATTTGCTTCTCATCAGTGTGAGGCCAAGAGTATTCTGTATTAATTGTATTTTTGGTTCCAAAAAATCCTTCGATAATACGAACAATTTCAATATTATCAGGTGATTTGTTGGTTTTTATCATTTGACGGCATTCATTTTCTGTTACAGTCTCTCGATTTGTGGTCTTTGTTTGGGAGTAAGATCCCCAGAAGAAATATGATTTACGTTCATAGGTGGTTATTTTGTAGCACTCATAAGCATTTATAGTTAAATGCGTTATGGCTTGCCACCAGAAAGTAACATCTACAACATCAGAAGGAGTTGTAATGGCAATGAGAGGACAATCAATTGGGGGAGGAATTTTCCAGACAACACCTGTCGACCATCCACGACAGTAATATAAGGGAGTCTCTTTTTTGTCCAGAGTATTGAACAAATCGTGAACAGAAGGATGGAGATGTATATCTGCATCTGGGTTTTGGGAATGTACAATCATTATCGTAATGGAAACACATATAGCACTTAAAAAAGTCATGGTTAAACGTTTATATTTTGTAACCGAAACGATAAGATGAGTGCCAAACTGGACGTCTTCGAGTTCGCTTAGATCGACGTAATATGGGAGTTTTTGCCGTTAGTTCATCTTCTGAGTCACTTTCCTCTGCAATTGTTTGTATTTGTTGAAATTCACGAGAAATTTCAATAAATACTTCTTGTAATTCATTATAGTTAACTTTAGCTAATTTACTAATGTCACAAAAAAATTGTAAAAATGAGGGATACATGTGATTTTGCACATATTTTACAATTAAATAGTGTACAAAATATTGAAGTATATTATGTCCTATTATTAACAATTTTCTGTTTTTGTGTTGGTGACTCCAACGTTGTACTTCAATTTTTGTAAACGGATAATTCATTGTGATAATTTTTACTTTATTATTTACGATTAGTTTTTGCAAATTAGTGATATTTTTATTCTCATAAAATTTATCTACATCAGTAGTTAAATTAGATTTTAGAATTAAAATATCTTGAATAGAGTATTCATTTAAAAATTTGACTACTAAATTGTAATTAAATTTGTTTCAGGTAAGCGTGACAAAGAGTCAGCCACGTGGTGTTGTGAACCTTTATTGTAAATTAAGTCAAATGTATGGTTTTGTAACAATAAAGCCCAGTTAGTTAGTCTACTTGAAATTTTGGTTGTTTTTGAAGCAAATCTTAAACCTACGATCGGTTGGTGATCTGTATAAATTGTAAATTTTCTACCATAAACATATGGATGAAAGATACGAAGGGCATTATATATAGCTAAAAATTCTCTTTCTATTGTCGAATAATTTTGTTGACACTTTGACAAAGTTTGGCTATAATAGGCTATAGGATGTTCTTTTTTACTTTCATCTGGTTGCATTAAGGCAGCACCAATTCCATGACCTGAAGCATCAGTATAAATGTGCAAAGGTAAATTGGGATTGTAAAAATATAATATAGGAGGGTTGATTAATAAGACTTTCAATTTTTCAAAAATTTCAACATGAATTTCTGTCCATTCAAACGGAGTATTTTTTCTCGTTAAATCAACTAATGGCTTTACTATGCTTGCAAATCCTTTTATATATCTACGGAAATAACCAACGAAGCCTAGAAAAGATAATACTTCCTTAACGTTAGTGGGGTATGGCATATTTTCAATGGCACTTGTTTTTGCAGGATCTGCACAAATTCCTTTTGGTGTGATTATATGACCTAAAATTTTAATCTCATTGTTAATAAATATACTTTTCTTAGCTGATATCTTAACGCCGTACTGTCTAAAGCGTTGCAGTACAGTCTCTAAATCCGATATGTGTTCTTCAATGGAATTATTTGCCAAAATTATATCATCGATAAATGCTAAGACAGATTTCCATAAAAGACCACATAATACTATTGAAATAGCTCTCTGGTAAGCGGAAGAACCGTTACAAACTCCGAAGGGAAGTTTAGTCCATTCGAAAAGACCTAGTTGTGATATAAAGGCAGTTAAAGGAATACTTTCTTCTTCCATCGGTAAACCCCAAAAGCCTTTTTCACAATCCATGATTGAAATATATTTGGATCTTCTACCAATCCAGTCTAAAACAGTCTGTATATTTGGAATAGGATATACATCGCGAACAGTCTGTGCATTTAATGGTCTGTAATCAATAGTAAAACGTGGAGAAACTATTCCTTCACTTTTATGGCCTTTTTCAACAATGACAACACCCATGCCCCAAGGTGAATGACTTGGTCTGATAACTTTCTTACTTAATAAATCTTCTATTGTTTCTCGCTCAAATGCTTCTAAATGAGCTGGTTTTCTATAAGGAGCCTTTTTAACAGGTTTGGCGCCTTCTATTAAAATTATTCTATGCTTATAGCAATTAATATTGCCTAATTCGCCAGGTTTCGCAAATACATCCGAATATTTGCTCAAAATTGGCTTTAATAAATTTCTATCAGCTTCTGAAGCTTTAGCTGAAATGCAATTATGAAGTTTCGTTATGTGAACCTCATCTTTTGGTATATTTGCATCTATATTTGAAATTGATACATTTGTATGCACATTCTGAGATTGACAAATTTCGCTATTGAAATCAATTTCCTCAATTGGAAGATCTTCAAAAATCTCCATATTGGCAATTAAAAATCCTTGTTTTAATTCAATTGGTTTATCCGTAATGTTCATTACAGGCAAGGTAATATTATCCTTATATTCTTCTCTCAATAGAATTTCAGGCATGTATAAATTATTCGTGGCTAACTGCACACTCATTGAAAATATATTTAATTTGCCAAAATTATGGCCACCAACTACAGGAATACGCTTTACTGTATTTGGTTTTAATCTGACATGTTTTGTTAAATAAAATGCCTGCGTGTTAGTTAATTCTTTAGAATCAGAAGCACTCCGATCCTTGGTAATTATATTATTTTTTATATTCTTAATGTTATCATTATTTGAAGAAGTATATTGATGATCCTTGGAATTAATTAGTTTAAAATATTCTTTTACAAAATTTACATGTTTATACATTTCATCAAAGTCTGAAGATTTATGAACTGTAATAGCTTCCGTGCGTAAGTCCATAATAAATTCAATGGGATGCATTTTTATATAGAAATCAAGGATTTTTACCATTTCAATATCAAAAAGTAATTGTACTTTAAATTGTTTAAAAAAATCATTGCCTAATAGTAGATCATATTTAAAATTGTCTACTACCAATGTTCTTTTAATAATGTTGTTAGGAATGCCATGGAACGCAATATTTAGGTCAGCGTAACCCGAAATACTTAATGTGCCATTTGTAATTCCTTTAACGGAGAAATATCTTTGTAAGGGTTTGGGTTGATCTAACAAAAATTTTGAATTTACTATGGAAGTACTGGAACCACAGTCTATTAAAATTGTAGCTATTTTGCCATTTATTTTGCAGTCTATAAATGCAAGTCCAGTATCAGAGATGATATTGTTAGTATTAATTGAAATACTGTTGTGATTTCGCAAGCGTTGCGAATATTTGTTTAATTTGTAGTATTTGGCGGAGTTCCTTTGGGTATATTTGCACCCCGCCCTTGCACGTTTTTTTGCGAGTAGCACATTCTAGAAGAATGGCCAGGCTTATTGCATGTAAAGCAGATAAGTCTACTCTGATTATTATAGTTATTTGACCTTCTATTTTCCCAACATGAAGATGCAGTATGGTTTGTCCTAAAACAAATAGTGCATTTCATTTGGCGAAAATTATTTCTATTGGGTCTGAAATTGTTTTGCATATTGTTAGAATTGTTAAATGAATTCATTCGACATTCATAAGCAGTGTGAAATAACTTTCCACATAATTGGCATTGCGGAGCATTACGTCTGTTATTATTTGGAACGTAATTATTGCGTCTGTTATCGTTATTTGAATTTTTACTTTGCACAGGTTTGCGATTACCCTGTGATAAATTAATTTGGTTAGTCAAATTGGTTATAGCCGCAACTTGCGTTGTCATAATTTCAATTTGCTTATCCAATTTGGAAGCAACATGGTTATCCTGAATAGTAATATTATTTACTTCATCATGGACATTTATTAAACGTAAGGTTTCCTCAGCTTTTCTCATAGCCTTCAAAAATTCAGCTACTGTGGTAGGTTGCATAGGGTTTACTACCGCAGTATAGGAAGGTTTAAGGCCTTTGATTAAACGTCGGACCTTTTGATCTTCTAGCATAGAAGGATCATAGTCTTTAATCAGATCAAGCATATCGTAAACATAAGCCTCTGGCGTATCGGCTAATGTTTGCTTACGCATCATCATTTTATCCTCTGCCTCATCCTTAGATGAAACATTTTTAAATGCTAATTGTAATGCAGATGACAATTCTGTCCAGGTTAGTTTAGGAACAGCAGCACCCCCAGCAGCTGCAGCAGTCGTAGTAGCTGATGCAAGCCATTCAGTGTACCAATTTAGGTACCACTTTTGGGCGCATCCTGTCAAATAATTGGGCAATTGAAGGCATTTAATATCTTCAGTCCAATTATTTGAAATAGCTGCTATTTCAAATTGTTGGAGATATTTATATGCGTCTTCATCTTTTTTGCCGCTAAATTTAATTGGTACAGCCGCTACTTTGACTGGTTTGGCTGCCATGATGAAATAAACTGTATTTGTACTGAAATTATTTACTGTTCTGTATGTGTTTGAAAAAAATTATTTCTATTTTCTGTATATAATTTAGAAATGTAACTATTGTGGAAGGTATGTATTAACTTCGAGGATAAGTTATTTAGTATTTCATTAAATACTATATTATGAATATCAGTTTGTTCTAATAGAGCTATTTCATGTATTGATAATTGTTTTCTACTAGAATTATATAGAGTAAGTTTTCCTGTTTTCAGCTGGATTGTATTTTTAAATTGAGATAAACAAATAGACGGAAAGGGTACGTTACTGTGTGAATGTCTATGAGCAATATATAAATCTTTATTATTCATTATTCAGGGAAATCTTAACAATAGTTCCATGAATAATAACCTGAAGAAAATTTAACTGTAGTTAAATATTGTACAAATTCAATGTCATATTGACTTGGAATGTCATCAATGGTATCCACATAGTAATAATTTAATTGTATTGGCAAAAAGGGAAATAGTTTATTTAATAAAATTGAATTAATTTCAACAATTTCATGTGCATAAATAAATTTGACCCAAATAATATTGGTGTAAGGATCAAATCTTATAGTTTTGCTAGTTTTTTCTTTGAGAAATAACAATATTTGTTTTAAAGATATGCTAGGGTAGTTTAATTTGAAATATTGTCTATCAAATTCAACATTTAAATGTAGCATATTGATTTAACTAGTGCTCCACGGATAATCATAAAATACTGACAATAATGTGTATGAATACACAGTTAGAAATTATGTGCAATAAGTAAATATATTTTGTAGTATGAAAGTAAAAATTATTTGGAATTCCTTCTCTGATAACAATTGTTAAAATAATGTCCACGCTTATTACAGAAAATGCAGATAGGATTATACTTGCGTGTACAAGAAGGTTTAGTCGAAGCAGAAATTGATATTGTGATAGTAGATCCAGGCGTTGGATTTATAATCACTATTTTCTGTTCATCAGACATTTTGAATTAGAAATGGATGTATATGTATTTAAATTAAAATTCATTTATAATAATAATATTGAAGTATTATGTACCCTATTTATATTGCTAATGAATTTCTAATTGTCAGTTTTCATAGCTATGTATTCATTGTCATTATAGTATAATTTAATGTTGCATAATGTTATATACTTTAAAAGTTTACAAAATTTGGGCTTAGTCTTCGACCGCCCTGGCAACATTCAGCCAGTATTTGCAATTTGTTTTGAATTATATAAGGAAGTTAATAGGTAGTTGAAGATAGCCTCCGACCGCCCTGGCAAAATAGCCAGTTTTTGCATGTATGTATATAATATTATTAATGCTTTTTGTCATTTGCCGAAGCACTCAGCAGACAAGGTAGCATAAGCCTGTGATTTAGTTTTATTATAATGGTAATATTTGCATCGGAGTGGTTGAATAAGTATGTATCTTTGTGTTTGAGATATTTGTCACTGAAGTTATAACATAATTGTAGTAAAAGTGTATAAAAAGTCTTTTGTTTAAATAGAGTATTAAATTGTGAACCAAAATTTGAAATTATATGTATATCATACTCAAATGTTAATTTATTTGAAGAAAAAGTTTTTAGCCAGCAATCGTTCATTGAATGCTTACGGCTTTGACATAAAATACATGTGTTCTGTGTATTTACAAATGTCAGTTTTGTTTCTTGTATGGATAATTTAGAATTTTTACTTAAATTCTGATAGTTAGAATCTTTCCCTTGCTGATTATGATTCATTTTTGAATTAAAGAAACATTGAGATATGTGTAGTATTGAATTTAATTGTAAAAGTTACAAATACATACTTATAAGTTCAGTAAAAGGATATTTTGTAGCATACAAAATATAATTTTACACCCTTAGGGCCACCATCATTATGTTACAACTTACGTTGCCAGTGGTGTAACATAATCTCTGAGTTATTTAATTTGTGGATATGATTACTTTGGGTCTA
>JAAAYG020058999.1:0-10134 GCA_009936455.2 Tomocerus minor
GTGTTAGTCTGAAACATTATATTAGTACACCGTTAGTTTGGCTGGAAAAGCTTAATTTTCCGGGAATTCCCGGGAAAAGAGACGGGAATCCCGGGAAAAAATTCCCGGGAATCCCGGGACAGATTTCCCGGGATTGAATCTTCTAGACTTGAGTCGGGTCTGCTGTTTTGAACTAGCCATGCATATGTGACGGAAATTTTTGACGAACGTAACATAAAAAGAAGTAAACATGCCCCTTTTCTTCGTATGTCAAATGATTCCATGATGAGGAGTGGCATATTGGATATTGGCCTGATGATGAATGTATTGGAGCACTGTTCTGAAACCAAATAAGTAGGTATCTATAAAAGATAACCGATGGAATTATATCCATATTTTAGCTGTGTTTTTTATAACTTTTATTTTTATGTAGATTTTTTTGTCCTCCCAAGTCTATGAATCCCAAATTAGAAATTGAATACTTAGTTTGTCTGATAAACTCACGATTAGTTAGCGATTACAACAGGATATTTTTGAATGTCGTCAATTAATTTTAATTAATGGAGATAATAAAGTGTAAAATACTACAGGCTTACATATCATGTCGGTACTCAGGTGTCTTTATTTGGATAATTGATTTAATTTTTTTGAATATCTATTAAAGCCAACAAAAAATTTATGTGAATTACAAACTGCATAAAAATTATTATAAATTACCTACAAGGATTTATAATTTCGATATGCTTAGAATGATAGTTTGATGGAATTTATTTACTATTACTAACATTTGACCATTTAATAAACGTGATGAAATAAAGAACTCGTATTTGGAGACGAATAAATTAGAAGACTAGAGAAAACATTGCAACCAGTGTAATCATACTAGCATAGTGTCGACTAGAAGAAGAGCGTCTGTGTTTATTGCTTAGATATAGAAGTTCCGAAATAGTCTTGTCCGTATCTTTTTTGTGATATTCCAATTTGGTGCCTTTTTGAGGATCTAATTAAAAATTACTTACTGGTAATTTGTTGAAATTAATATTTTGTAATCTATATTAAAATAAGTAGTAGAATTATACCTTCTTTAGTTTCCCCGACTGCTAATAATATTCTGTATTTATTTTCGTCCAACTTGAAGATGTGCTTGTTATCAATGGTAGAACTAGCGTCCCGTTGGAAATGGCACCAGATTTTATTGTCGCCGTACTTCACATTTATTGGGTGTATATATGGTGCATTAACCTTTTAGAATTACAATTTTAAATTACCGTAGAATTTAGCCTTTATATATTGTCATTAATGTGATTTAATTATGTTACCTTTTTTGGGGGTTCCGTTTTAGCTGACCAAAAAGTTGCAATGTTGTTGTTCCCCTTGGCGATACATGCGACAATACTGGCGTCTTTCTAAAATGTTAAATGACAAGTTTAGTTTTATATTGGCACAAATTAGCCTTGTAAATAAATGTACCTATGTAACAAAATCAGGAAATACCATATCTCTTTCTAGAGACAGTCCAACCGCAACGTAGGCGTCGTTTTTACGTTCTCCTTCTGAGCTGAACACGGTAAAGTTATATTTTTGCATCCTCGAGTCTTTTTCAATCAGAACCATATATTTGCAGTCGTTTTCTTCAACGCATTTTGGTGACGATCCATAGCATTGACCACTAATATTCTTGTTACTACACTTCTCGTAGATTCCTCTCTCTAATCTATCCCAGTCGTAGTTTCCCCCATGCTCGCCACTACGAGCGCGATCATCGTCTTCCTCTCGCTCGTCATTTTCGTGACTTCCATTTTGATTTGCAGAATGCTCATTTGCAGGTCTCGGTTGATTATTCGGATTTTCAGGTCTTCCCTGTGCATTTTGAGGATCCTACATTAAAAGTATTAAATTGTTTCAAATGGCATTTAGTTTTAGAAATGTTTTACAAATCCATTGCATACCACTATGCTTTAATTTATTAAGAACATTATGTTATACTGTGTCGAATTCATAAAAGTATTGAGTGTTTAATGTTCTAAAAAATTAAAGCATTATAAACACGCAAAAAATAACAAGCTATTTAGATGTTGTCACTATTAAGATATATTAATCTAACACAAATTAATCATTTCTAATATATTTGCAAGGAATAAACCTGCTCTAATAAATTTAATATTTCTAAAATTGCCATAATTAAAATTTTTAATAATAAATAGTCAATAATACAATACTAAAAATTATTTATGTGATGATGGCTAGCCAAACTTTCGGAAAAATTAAATGCGTAAATATTTGAAGGAGTAAGAATAGTTGGTATTTTTTTTAAAAAAAAAACAACATTTTAACTTTTGATATGGAACAATTCCTAAAACTTGTACTTATAGTAAAAACAGTAAAAGTTCTTACCGATGTAGCAGAATAGAAAACCGAAAGTAAAACAAAAGTTATAAGAAGAGTCGAATTTTTAATGGAAACCATTGCTGAACACCAGATAAATAGATCAGTTGTTGTAATTATTCAACTTTATCCGATTTACAAAATAAGGAATTACAAGTACTTCTGTAGTCGAATAGTGTCAATTTCTTACTGCAGGAAAATTTAAGAAGCAAAAACGGTTTCACTATAGTTTTTAACTTTTTCCTTATGGTTTACCACATCTTCAGCAGTTGAATGAGCAAGGTTATCATTTATTACTATCATGACAATTCATATTCATATATATTCAGAGAAATAATCGTATATTGACAATTACATAGAAGTCAATATATATTACTTTCAGTTTCTTTTCTACAGGGAACAAAAACAGTTGGTTTTTTACATAATTGTTTTAGACGTTTACTTTTTACATTTTTTGTTTTGTGCTATTTAAATAAGGGATAGCGATGAGGAAAGACATGGATGTAAAATTGTACCTAATAGTTTTGATTAATTGAACGTTAATTATTAGTATGCCGAAATACAAGACGATTAAATTAAATTTAAATTTTTTTGTTTTTCAAAGACAAGAAGAGCAAAAATATTTGAAATTTGTATCACTAGCTTTTTTACGAAAAAAGCTAATTAAAAAACTAGAAACAATTTGATTTGTTACTCCCTGTATTTCTGATGATGTTTATGCAGCGTTATTGTTCTGTTGTTTTATTTGCATGATTTAGTGGTTAGCCAAATGGTGATCTCATTAATGAAAGCTTCAGAATAGTTGTAAGAATTACACTTCCCCTACCAAAAAAAGCTCCCTGTTTTGTTTAGAATGACGCGAATAAAATATTTTTCCTCTTTCTTTCTTAGTTTCAAATGAATCATAACTTCATGCATGGTCAATTGCGTAGCAAATAAAAAAAATGTAAACACATTTTAATCCAATACATGGGAAAACAACCAACGAATAAATAAATTATGTCACTTTGATAAAGCATTTCAAAGTTTTATTAATTACAAAATATTTTAGTTACTAATTATCATGTCTTAAAGTTGGTAGCTTAACGGGGTAGGTATATTAGATATACATGAAGGAGTCTATAATAATGTAGTTTATATATCACAAACTATGGCCTATGCATGAATTTTGTTATTGAGCTTTGATTAAAAGCGTAGCATAAATAGTTGAAATAAATAAAAGTGTATATCGCTCATATAAAACCTATTATCATTATTATTACAAATATTGCAGTCCAGCTTTAATCATGAGACGACAAATTATGGACATTAGAATATCTTTAGAGTCCCGCTAGAAATATCATTGAAGTATTATGTAGTATTATAAATAATGCTTTCAATTTCCATTGGGCTATCGTTATGAATAGACATTTTAATCGTATGGTGGATTGAGATTGAATTTATGAGAATTGTTACAGATACCGGACACCGGATGACAGTGAATTGTAAAAAAACATGAGACCCGAATGACGCAGGAGATGACATAAATATAATATATCATAGTGAATACGAAAACAACCAAACGTCCTTTTTAGAGACACGCATGGGATATAACTATATAAGTAATATTAATGAGTGAATGTAAATGATTATTTGTCTTTGAGTTATATTATAAGTATTTTGTATTTTAACCATATTATTTACTTTATTCGCTTTCTTGAGGATGAAATGCGACGGGTTGGCTTGAAATATTTGATATACCTAACCATGACATCATGTAACATGTATATGAAAGTGTGGCTTTCTTTAGCTGTATATTATACAACTTATTATACACCACTGCTACTATATAGCTGTTGACTTATCAAATGACCAGTTCGTTTCGGACGCAACGAACTATCGAACGCAAATATACACAATGAAAATGACTAATGCTAATGACTAGCTACTATTATAATATTTTTTCAAGTGCAAAATCTACGAAATCATTTACTTTGCTGGAACATAGACAATAATTTTATTGAAATTTTTTTTAGCTTCGGGCATATCTTTGCCTGTCATTGTTTGTCATGACAGTCATGAGTTGTATGTCTTGTATTACGTGTCCCATTTTGTTTGTGGCTATAATATTACCCTGCATTTACAAATTACATGTCTGCGTCTGGCAGCGACCCACAAATATGGATAATATGCCACTATATGTTAAAATGTCTGTATACTTAATGTGGTTGGCAACAGTATACTCTATTAACTTTGATAAATGCAGAAAGTTTGCTGACGTTCTAAACACTATGAAAGGTTTCAACTCCGTCATGAATGCAGAGACGGGAAAATAATTGGTACATTAGTATATAGTGGTTTGAAAAATGATATTTTTTTGTGTTTGTAGTAACTTTTTACAGTTAATAGACGTCCTTCTGTAATTTATTAGCTTTTGGATTACAAAAGTATTGCATTAGTAGCATTAAAATTTAAAAATTACTATTGTGAAATAAATAGACATAACTGTATTAATAAGATTTGGATTGAATTGAATGATGAAACAATTGACTGTGAGCTTTCCCAGAAACCCTCCTTACATCATAGACAAATATTTTCTACGTTGTTGGTTATACAATTGCATAATGTTATGTTCAGATTATCGAGTGTGCCGTATATGCATGCCGCCTGCCGTTTATTGCCGTAAATGTCCCACGATTTTTAATTGCGGCATGTCGTAAAAGCCGTAAATATATGTATATATGTAAATTATACATGCATACATCATATTTACTGCATTGCATTTACGGCATTTTCGTCATGCGGCAACAAAAAATATTTTACGGCATGCCGACTTTACTTACACTTTGGTGGTTGCTTTTGTTTTGGGCCCATATGTTTTGGAAATATTGGACAGATTACTAGTAATAATTGTAATTACTTGCAACTTCCTGATAGCTGGCACTGGCCTTCGAAATATCGGAGTCTAATAACTAACTGCTTGGCGAACCAAAAATTATGACCCGAACCGAACCCGGACCAAGGATTTGCAAAATTTGAACTAGGAACGAGATGGAGTAACTTATCTATTGCAAGATTGGACTTAAGTACAAACGTGTCGTCAGTCCTAAATACGTTAATAGTATTTTGTAATCGATTTTATTGATATGGGTTAATAACATTAGGAACATCCAAAATTAAAAGATGAAATGGTACAGAATTAAATATTCTATTCGAAATCCGAGAAATAAATCCCTAATCATACTTTATATCTTGGCCCACTGTTCTCCCTGTTAGCTCCTGGTTTGTTCCCACTTTTCAGCGTTTGACGTTTAGAATTATGTTGACTCCATTTTCCGTGAATCGACCCCCCTTGACTCGACCTTCCTTGATACAACCGTTGTTGACTCGACCTTCCTTGATTCGTTCGTCTTTGATTCGACGGTTTCTGTTTCGACGGTTCTTGATTCGAAGATCCGTGGCCAGACCTTATTCCTTGACTTGACGGTTCCTGATTCGACGACCCTTGATCTAAAGGTCCTAAACTCGACCTCCCTTCATTAGACTGTTCCTGATGTGACGTTCTTTGATTAGATGGCGTTTGATTCAGTATTTCTTTAGTAGGCAGTGCTTGACTCGTTCGACCCTGAATCGACAGTCCTATATTCGACGATGGCTCTTGATTCAAAGGTTTTTTAGTAGACGGTACCTGAATTGACAATCCTTGATTCGTCGACGGCCCTTGATGCGACGGTTCTTCATTAGATGGTTTTTGAATCATCTGCCCTTGATTCGATTTGACGATACTCGAGCGTCCTTGATTGGGCCGCCCATTTATTTTCCTTCCTCCTCTTGGAGGACAACAGTCAGTTTTTGTTTGACCAACAATATCTTCGCATTTTGTGCAGGTTTCTAGGCCTTTGTTGAACACCAATCCTTTTGGACAGCGCAATAATTGGGGTGGTTCTAATTCCCGTTGGCTTTCATTTTTTCGAGACAAGAGCCAATAGAATCCTTCACATTTCGAAGTAATATTTTCGTGTTCTATATTGCCACAGACCGGCCAGCAATTAGTGTCTTGTTTTAATTGCTCCCTTATTTCCACAACTAAATTTTCAAAAAAATCACAGGAACCACCAGCGGTGCTGTCGGGATTCCACACCAATCCTCCTGGACACTTGAAGTTTACCCATTTACCAAATGTGTCTTCTGTATTATTATCCACTATCGCATTAGCAGCTTCGCATCTTTGAAACACTTCACAGTAGCCAAGTGCATAACAATCAATAGTGCAGTTGCCACCTTCTACTTCCAATAGAATACTTGCGTTACGAGACCCATTACGCTCTAAAACCAAAATATTTTTGTTTAATGCATTTTAGGGGTGAATTCACTTTTTACGCTGAAATAAAATCCGTTTGGATGCCTATCAATGATATTCGCTAACATATTTAATTGAAACGGAATGACTAGAGGTACTTATTTTTAAACTTAGTTTTTAAAGGTATAAATAATCAACGCAGGAAACTTGATTTAATTTCAGAGAGAGACCAAACAAACTAGTCAAACCACAAACATGCACTGCGCATTATTTTACCAGAGTTGGAAAGTATTAATAGACGATTGCCGAAATGGTTTATTCCAAGTTTGTTGATATTTACAAATTTATTGAAAAGGTTAGCAAAAACAAGAACATTTGTCGACGATGAAGGTTGAGAATCATAAAATAGAAATTGGGAAAAATTATTTACATTAGATTTTAAAAGTAAAGAAAAACCAAAAGTTGTATTAATATCAGAAAATTTACGTGAATAGACTGTTGAAGTGAAGCAGATGATCACTAAACACAATATAGAGGAAATCGGAAACATTTTTAACAGTGACAAAGAATTATATCATGCAAAAATAAGAAAATGGTTGTGTGTTTTGAGGCCCGTTGCGAAAAGTCTATAATAACCTCATTGATGCGCTGTTTTGATATGAAATGAATGAGATTCTTTTGCTGAAATAGTGATGAGAAAGCCATAAAATTTGAAAACAATGGAAGTCAGAGGGATGTTCTTATTAACAAATTTAACCCTGAGATATTTGTAATTTGTGAAAGTGTTGCTTAAATTGGATTTCTGCTGTCATTCTTTTCTCTGTGAGTATACTTATTATACAAAACACAAATGTGAGTATACAAAATTAAATGATTTCAATTTAAATTGTAAGGATTTTGAAGGAGTTCTTGTAGGAATGGGTGAATTAACAAAGGCCTATGCTTCGTCTTGGAGATGATTACCAGTGTAGGGCGAAAGTAGCTGGGAAATATTATTGCGTAGGTTTACGTGTCGTTTGGAATTGTTCGGGAAAGGTTTAATTCCTCTTGGGTTGATGCTGTGTGTAAAATATAGAATGCTGGATGTACATATCTGCATAGATAGCTTAGAGTAGGCATATGCTACTGTATACTGTTTAAATACTTTTCATAATGTAAGATATTTTATGTATATTATTATGAGATTCTGATATCCTTAAAACAATAACAATAGAACAAGAACGTCACACAGTGAGTGATGTGCAATATGTGAGAGTGTCTGACAAAATCTGTATAATAATGTAAATTAACATAAACTAGATATTAGCTGCATTAAATGCGACGCCATTTGCTGCATATTGAAAAAAAAATCGTAATTTTTAATTTCCTACTATTTTTAAAAAATCGATTAATGTGTGACATTTCTTTCAAAATATCGGATTTTTAGACGCGCATTGACAGTGTTGTTAAGTTTTGTTAAATCTAATACTTGGCTGGACAACTCTATCTTTAAGCAAACTTTTCTGACTTCGCGAATTCACGAGAAACTTTTGATCAGGTGCAAAGTAATAACAAGGGTACTGAAATAATAGGTTTGTAACGGTGAGCAAATGAGCAACGGATTTTTATATAGCACACAATTAATTGTATATTATAGTTGTATTTCTGTTTATAATCGTAACTTCAATGATAAAAGGGTCATTAGTTTACTTTGGTCGGTTCTGTCAGGTCAGTTGTACCTACAAAATGGATAGTCCATGCAAAGTAAAACTTTTGTCCTTGAACAGAAATTGTCATGAAGGCATTATTATGAGTTTAAAAAATAATAAAGAATTTTATTTGCCATTTTCAGTTATTTTAAGATTTAAAAATTGCTTTTTTACAAATAAAATCATTTGTTGAATCATCGCATTCGTAACTTAAATAATTATAAAATTTATTTGAAGTACTTTAAATTGTATTAAATTATTATAAGTATACGGAATGTTCCCGTGTAGTTTAAAAGGGATCTCCATTATATAATATAAGGAAAATCCCTATTACAAATGATATGTTACAAATGATAATAAAATTAGTAATTGTGTACAATTGTGTTGATCATCCAAATCTTATGCCCATTGTGGGGGCAGCACACAGGTATGGTAACTACTGACAATTACAAAAATCTTAAATAGTGAATAATTGTTTTATAGCTAAACGTTTAATTATTTTATTTAATCTTCATTTGCAATATATACTGGGAAATAGACCAACGGGAAAATCATAAAAAAAATGATTCGCCAAGCCGTAAAAGACGCAGGGAATCTATATGGCAGTACCAAACCGGAAATAAAATAAGAAAACAGGACAAGGAAGCCTCACTCAGTCTTAAAATACAGAAGCCATCAAATTAGAGGGCTCAAATAAATAATTAGCCTTAACAAACAAGTAAAAAATACATATTTGTACATGGAACACACACGCAGTGAACTAGCATAAAAGTCTCTTAACCTTTGAAAGTTTCCTAGAAGTGAGTGTAGGCATTGAAGAACTGGGAATGTGTAGCTTGCGATGTTACATAATTTGCATTTTTGAACTTAAATATTTCTTTGAAGATGCGGAATTTCTGAGTTGTTGTAGGAGAAATAGCACATAAAACCACATCACTGCAAACGTAAACATACAACGACACAGATGTCTTTTTGAGTTCACAAATAGAATTTTGATTTCACCTTTTGGACCAGTATCCAGTTTAAACTGTTCACCCGCAGTATAGTAAATCTTTAAATACCATAAAAGCTAGAAATTTGTACAATATTTACATACCATGCTGAGATTAGGTTACAGTTATTAATACGGACGAACGAAGCAAGGTAAATAATATGCAATTTATAGTTTTAGGAGCTCCGAGAAACTAACTGTAATGATATGACTTTTCAAATGTTAGTAGTCAGTAGGTATCTAGACTGTAACGGTCAATTATATAGCCAGATCAGATAAAAAATCAACAATCTGATGGGAACAATGGGATTAGTGAGAATTATTTTTATGATTTTCCCGTTGATCTATTTCCCAGTATATATTGCAAATGACGATTAAATAAAATAATGAAACGTTTTGCTATAAAACAATTATTAACTATTTAAGATTTTTGTAAATAGTTACCATACCTGTGCGCTGCCCCCACAATGGGCATAAGATTTGGATGATCAACACAATTGCACACAATTGCTAATTTTATTTTATCATTTGTAACAAAATCAGTGAATTACAAATTTAAAAAGCGTTACCACTACAAGAATCTCCCGATGAAACCTTTTTATCCAAAATAATACCTTCGCCGACATCATTATTACCCCCACCCTACTTTTGTTGGTTGTAGATCGGTCGGGCTAGGATATTTCCAGCTCCAGGCTTTTTTGGTCTAAAAGTTCAATAAACTGATGTAAACATTTGAACAAAGAGATGAAATTGCACACTCGAAAATGTTAATACCTAACTTGTAATTAAGTGACAAATTTACATCATGAATT
>JAAAYG020059021.1:0-39250 GCA_009936455.2 Tomocerus minor
GCTCCCATTGTCCGCAGAATAAGAATAATCTCTTCTATTTAAATCATAAAGCAAGATTCAATATAATGTTCATTGAAAGTCGCAAAAGGCTAAATCAGTATAAAATATAGTAATGCTATTGCCATTTGTCAACTTTGGTATTATAAGTGTATTAGCTATAAAGTTTTCTGTAATTATTGTATTATCTATATCAAACTTCAACATTTTTATTACTTTCTCAAATTGATTACACAGAATTTGAATTATTAACTTATACACTTAATATTGCATTAATTAGAAATGTAATCCGCTAATTAAAAAAACTGTTCAGAACGAAGTTCATTGCAAAATGAATAATATATATAAAACGTAACAAATTTTTCAAGTATATAACAATGAAAAGGTATAGCAGTAATGTACATACAAATAGATAAAGAAGCTACTGTTGTCAAACAGTAGACATAATATGATACGATATAATAAACACATTTATTACGATACATACATTTTAGTCTGAGCATTCGGTCATAAATAACATCATTTGCGGTGGTGGTGTTGGTAGTCTGATGTGACTTTTATACACTGAACATGTTAACATAGTATAGGGTATAGCCAAGTTATCCTGAACATCATAAATACAACTCAACGAGGAGATTGTGTTGTTTTCGAAAGTAGTAAGAGTAGGCAGTGCATAATTATGGAAGGAAACAATAACATATAAATTCCATAAAGTCAATGTCAAAATCATTCTTAATAAAAACTTGACACGACATAATTCATTTTTTAGGACGCATGATTATACGGTCATCCCTTAGATGGGCATTTTTTAGTATACAGGCCGTTTTGATATGCGATTCCTATGTTTACATACGACAATACTATCTTTAATTTAAACACAATTTCATCTGTCACTTGCACCCGAAGGAGATTTTTTAATATTCAAAACTGTAGACCCTACCATATGTACAAGTTGTAATACTAAATAGTAGTTCTTTTAGATAGGTACCTAGTAAATATCGATAAAATAGCATAATAAGATAACGATCTAGTTTGACATTTTCGGCAGAAGGTGAATACAATAAATCAATAAAACGGATTATTGTTTTTTCAAGAACTATGTGCTCTCATTTTACCCCGAATCCATGGTAAATAGTATGTTATCTTTGAGTAGACATCTGGGTAACCTAATAGACAAAGATTTTCATTTTAGTAACCCATTACGAACTATTAGACATCTACATATTAGTGTACTGATTGGAAAGCATTTAATTACCAGGTCGCGCACACCCTGATCCAAAGGAAGTTATTCCAATCAAGTGCCAGCGACCATCCCGACTAGTAATGCACTGTATCGGGCCTATTTGAAAAGAAAAAGATCATGACATTATTAATATTGACCATGAAATATGAAGCTAATACCTCACTGTACACTCCAAAAGCCAAAACACTATTTTCACAATCAAAACAATCCAAAATTGTGATGCATAATGGCTTTATTTGATATGTTAAATCTGCAAATAGAACATTCGCGAAATATCCAACCCAATCGCATGCAAATTTTCTTATGCTATAGTGTTTGAAAATCAGACCTCCAGAATCTCCCTGTAATTTAAAACAAATATCGATTAATTAGTTTCAAAATCAGAGTGATAAGAGTATGAATATCATTTACACAATATTACGCATATACATACACATGAACTGCAATGATATAAAAATTAAACATACTAAAAATATTTAAAGTTATTGTTACGTACAACACACGTTCCTTTACTGGATTTGTCATCCGATGGCCCTGCACAAATGTGATGACTTCTTATACCAATACGGTAAGCTTTTTGATATAATTCGTCACATTTTGACTGAGATTGAATATTGACCCACACCTTTAACAAAAAGGACCCCAAATAATAAAGTTTTTCCGATTCACTAATAGCGCAATGACATTACAATGCCACCTGTTCTGCTACACCTTGTAATGAAAACAGAGTTTTCCTTTCCCCAATCGAAAGACATTTATTTATATTACATTGAATCATCTATTTTGATCATGGGGAAAATGCCTTCAGTTTGCCGAAGTGAATTTTCTGAAAAACGCACATATCAATATTACTAAATGATTATTCCACAATCAATTTGCGGGGTAAACGGACGTCTTGTTTGAAACGGCTACTACGTTATCACATGAAATTCAAAGTAGTTTGATTGTGTTTTGCTTAGTATAACTATATGTTAGTCATTTTTATAACTATTCAAGTTATTCCTTTCTCTACGCTTATACAACAGTTAATAATCATCGATTTTGTTATAGTAGACAAAAGAATTGCATCATGTATTTCTATCAGCCTGATTGTAAGTGTTTTCGGTCTATCAAGCATGCAATTTCAGCTTTGTTGATATTGAGGGAGTGCTGGTGGCAAATTGTGAATAATTGACGACTATTTTTCCAACGATAACTTCATTGTATTACAATAACAACGGTAGTGAGCTGATATTATGGACCTGGGCATTCCGTGCAACATTCACAAAGTTCGTGGGAAACATAAGAATATTTTAGTAGAGAAACAAAGGGTGTTGAGAGTTTCTATTTCAAGGAAATGACGAATTGCTGTCCTTGTTGAATTATAAACTTACATTGAACCAGACATGGTCTATAAATGCCAGTGTATACGTGCTATGAGATATATGCTCAATATACAGCCCAAATCATTGATGAACTCCGTGATTGTGTTGTTCACCAATGTTATTGCTCTGCTATTATGGCCACACTATCGTATTACAGATTATTGAGTCCATTTTAACTTATGTCTAGCATGCATTATGCCCTTCAATGCAAATAGACATAAATTTGCTAATTGCATGAACTTACACTTTATTTCACTGAAGTTGTTTTAGTGGCGTATGTTAGGTGTTTGCTGTGTTTACAAAAGATTACTGCTGTCAGCAAAACGGACGGTTGTTCTCCTGGGCGTTTAGTTCTCCTTACATTTTGTTCTTTTGGAAGTTTGTTCTCCTTGCCGTGTTGCCCCTTAGCCACAGGCGCTGATGGATGCTGAAGTACCTTAGTTCCTAGTACACTACAATGACTACAACCACAGTCTTATATGATATGTAGGTAAGTAGCAATCATATCGTACTAATCGTGATGGATAGAACTTAATAATATGAATCTTTAACAAATACATAGAGACTTGTACACATACTACGATTAGTACGATATGATTGTTACTTACCTACATATCATATAAGACTGTTTGTAGTCATTGTAGTGTACTAGGAACTAAGATACTTCAACATCCATCAGCGCATGTGGCTAAGGGGCAACACGGCAAGGAGAACAAACTACCAAAAGAACAAAATGTAAGGAGAACTAAACGCCCAGGAGAACAACCGTCCGCCATTCCTGCTGTCAGTCAGCTAATATTCATTTGCATGAGTGACTTGTCATTGTTAAAATATGAGCGTTAAACTCTATACACACTCTTTCCCAGATTCCTCCAGTAGAAATATTTTTATGTTTGGGGTTTGCACCAAGTTAAGTGAATCTCATAGTGTAGAAGTGTATGGGATTAATGGGATCATTTGTCGTTTACATCATATAGTATCCTTCTATACTATGGTGAATATATGTTCACGAACCATGTGTGTGGTATTGAATGTTAAACGCTTACTCATACTCATTAATCAATCATTATATGAATGGCAATAGTTTACTCATATGGTAAAGTTGGCTTATTAAAACTTCAATCGACGGAATGCCTGGTATTGGTGTAGTGTCAAATTGTCTACAAAGGTTGAAAACTGTATAAATAATTGAAGTCATTCACGTAGCACGAGGAGAGGAATACAATTTGCTGCAACATCATCGCAAACTGTTTTGATTATCTTTGGATTTGCAAAACATTCTGTGGAATTACTTTGGATTACGTTAGCCAGTAAAATATATTATACTTGCTGAAGCTGACAAAGAGTTGAACGACTTGATAAAAATGACAACTCGCTGACGCATCATTACATTTTCTGACTAATATCGGTCTGCACATTCATAACCGCTACGCTGCTCTTAACTAGGCAGTTTCCATCAGTCATCTACGCAGCATTAACATGTGATTGATAACAAATACAAGGACAATTGCCGCATACATGTATCTCTATTGCTAAAGCGATTCAATTTCATCAGACGTACAATAACAACTGAATACTGAATAACCTCATTGATTGCACTGTTCTAGAACGTACTGAATGCATTTACAATTATTTCTTATGAATGGACATTGCCCAGCTATTGTTTCGATTCGAGAACTTTTGTGCGCATACAGAAGAGTAAAATTAAATTACTAATAATATGATTGACATTGTACATGATGATCATACTGACAATATGTGATGTGATACATAAAAATACTATTTTGCACAGATCTTTGGAGTTATTTCCCATGCCATCACTTTTGCTGTTGCAATAAGTGACAGAATTAACTCTAGCATCAAGATTGACAGAAGCCCTGACAGGGCCTACTTAAATGAACTTTCATGATTTTACTCTCGTTTGCCCACAAAAACCAGTTTTCTGTTTTTTGCTGTTTTTGCCTCGGAGTGACAGAGTTTTATGTCCTGTACATGTAACATAGCACTTTTTATCATCTTCTCACTTCTCCTTATACTCCTTGTAGTCCTGCACTAAAGTTTTATATTGGAAAGACAAGCTGTTGTCCTAAAATGTTAACTTACATAGGAAAACTGTTTTCTGTCAGTAGGTGAATTAAAAGCTGGAAATGTGCGATTATCTATTGTTTCTGCCGTATATAATTACAGCTTCTGTAAACTCACCACCACCAGCTTTTAACAATCAATTTATACGCAAATTTCCTGCCTTAAGCAATCCGCTTTGCACTGACAATGAGATGGGCACGCTAACACTTCATTGTAAAATGTAATTATGATTAAATGTGAAGAAACTTGAAAAGTGAGCTTCAAATCTTTGAAAATCACTCTCAATTTCTCCTATTGATACACCCACAAAGCACAGAGTGCATGAACCTAAAGTATAGTTATCATTGCTGATTAACGCAAAGGAGCTCCGACCTTTGATTGCTTGCTCATATTTAAAATCCTTTGTTAACCTTCATACTAAATTGAAGAATCACCCTAATTGGCAATTCTCATTGGGAGTGTACTCATATCAATCTAAATGTCTTATGTGTTTTCTTTTATTTAATTGATGCACTCCTACATATCTACAATTTTAATACAACTGTACATGCGTTACTAACTATATATACAGAATTTTCTTCTGTTTTACAATACAAACAAATTTATTGTCATTGCATTGGTACATAACACAATAATAAACAACTCGTATATGTACATAGAGCCATAAATGTTCCCGACAAAAGGTTTCCCTACAATAACACATGTAGCAATAGGCATAACTGTACAATAATTCACAGTAAAAACATAATTATAACTCTTTTTTGCTAATTACTACCAAGAAAATGACACGACTGAATTTAATTCAATTGATTTCTTGTTGTGCCATAAAATTGCATCGCAGCATTAGCAAAGTATAATATAATTTAATGTGTATTAATAAATCCTGAATTGCTACTGGTTGAGAGCAACTTTTTTCACACGCGTTCAACAATGCTAACATTATAGTACGTGCAGTGCATACAATTGCAGTAGGTGGTTACGCCAAAGTATATAAAAATGTAATACCCAGAGTGATCGATAAGACGATGTACAGGGATATGAAGAGAAAAGACGCAATAATTGTCAGACACACATCCAGCAAGTTCTGATGCTACTTTTGTCGTATAACAACTTGAGGATTTATGACACAGCTGTCGAGTGCACTATGTCAGTCAAGCAAGGCAAGTTAGTGAGTGGATGTGCACACTACTAAACACGAGAGAATAGTTATTTTATTAGCAGAGTAGTATGAGAAGTGTAAGGAAATTAATCTTACACCTTGAGGATCATCAGTTAACAGCCTATACTTACCTAACTAGTATTTATGTGCATTTATTTGTCTACAAATGACTAACTGTCATTATTGCGCGTTGCGATGAGAAGTGAAATGAAAGAAAGTGGTAATCAATTTATGAACTACTACACTCGTCGGCAGATTGACTCACATATCTTAGTTACGTGTGCAGGTACATTGGAGTAAGTGCATTCATTTCCTTGGAATTAGATGATACATTTTTAATCTTTAAGGATGCTCATGATCAAAGGTTCCTATATAGACATGAGCAGATACTAGTTCAAACAGCAGATTCTGCTTATGAAATTAATATAGCTGGGCGAATTTACATTTGAATGTACTAAGAATCGGCTTGCAAGGTTAGAAGATGAATTACAAAGAGTAAGTGATCAATCATCATTAAATAGCTACTTACTTGCTGCAGTTTAGAAGAAAGTTTTCCTCGCGCAGAGTTCATGCCCCAACCTGAGCAATACAAAGCAATAGTTCAAGTTCATTTTTTCTGGTTATTACGATAAGCACGAAGGGACAATATAGGAAACAAGGAGAGCAGTTGTGCAGACACACGTACATTAGGTTACATTATGTACTTACACACATATATAAGAATTATTATATATACCTGTGGCAACACATTTGAGACCAGTCATGTTGAATGACAAGGTTTGCTCGTCGTCATTAGGTAAACACACTGGCCGTATTGTTGGTGACCATTGCAAAGGCCGTGATAACTTTACGAGAGCTATTCAAAAAAAATCATCATTATCTCACCAGTAAAGTAATGGAATAAATTCTAAATATTTTCACTTTCATTTAAATTGACTGACTATTATTGATTTACAATACATGAGAACATGCGGACAGCACAAACAAAGGTCGTGATGCTGCAATTGAATTACTCGATTTTTATATCATGTCGATTACCAATACGTATAGATAACAATTAGGTACCAATATGTGAATGGCATGAATTATGGTAGAAAAGTCTTGGCACAGCCATCTAAATATCACGCTATTGTAATCCTCACAGCAATAAAAGTCAAAAATTTTCTAATGTAACAAAAAAAGTTGATTTTCTCAATAAAAATCAATTTATTACTGAATGTGTGATAACGCTATTCATAATTCAAGTGGATTTGGACTAGTATGTATAAAAGTTCCAACCTATATCATTGTCAAACTCTTTGAAACGCTCATGAACAAATATACGGGATACCCCAATCATCTTTTCTGTTCCTTCTGTCTTTGAACGATCGAATTCACCTGCGAAAAAATTACAAGATTAGCGAACACTTTCTCAGAGCTTTTTATGCACGAAACCACGAATGACATCAGGGAGGTTTCTACTATTTTCACGAACAATAGTAAGAAATGGGACTAACCTGCCATTACAAACCATTTTGTTCCTGAGTCAAGCCGGAAAATCTTATTAACGAAACAATGACTGGCAGTTAATACAAACTGGTTGGATATCAGTACTCCTCTAGAAAGTAAAATATTGTAAAAAATCATATCTCATGCACATCATTAAATTGCATTTTCTCATGCATCGCATCGTGTACTATATGAACAGTTTTAATGTGACCCACCCACACCAGTGTCCGACAAATCCCATGGTAGGATGATGCAATTGTAGTGAGATCTGTTGAAGATATTATTAACAATGTTCTGCTTTTAAGTTTCCTGACAAATCTTAATAAACCACTAATTATTTTTTAGACATTTCAGCATTAAAATGTTTAAAACAGTTAGTCATTAACAAAATAACAAACCATCCAGGGCCAGCTGCCCGCAACAGCGTCAACTCCAGAAACAATTCTTGCCAGTGGTCCATAGGATTCCGACGAACTTTTTTCAGTCCATTTCATTACTCGTGAGTTTGATCGGCTCCTATTCAGTCTGCTAGAGCCTGGAAAAGAACTTGTCTGATCTTGAGAAAACAGCTTGGTAGGGTTCCTCGACTGGCGATGAGTGTAAAAGATACTCTTGCCGCATTCTACGAATAATTTCAACAAACTTTACTGAATGTCATAAAATAATGAAATCAACGTGGTGGACATGACGTGTGAACTACTTAGGACGGAGCAACGAGCAACCGTTATTAAACCATAGGTGCACTAAGTTAAATGAATATAATCAATAATCTACCTACTTTACTTTTCTAAAGGGATACTATTGCCAAATGCAAATATGTTACAGTGTGTATGCTACTTGGAACATAAGTTGCCATATGCTAGTGCATTTGTAAATAATTTGTAAGAGAAACTTTCCAACATTGAAATTATCACAACTAGATTATTATAATAAAATAACTTAATTGCAATTAACGACACAAAATAATTCTAAGTCTTACAATTTGAAACCTGTCGTAGAATGCTATATTTTATTAAGAAATTCGTCTCAAAACTGCTGGTGTCACTAAACATATATATTTAGTCGATCGTTTATGTTTATAAAATAATATAATTCTACATTTCTAAATCTAATTACTTGGTCCTTTTGATTCTTGCCTTACGTATATATGGTTCATGAGTTCATTTTTAGACAATCTTCAACTATTTAGGTATATTTTTTTTCTGAGTTTGCAATAGCCTGTAACATGTGCTTTAGAAGTTATATATTTAACAAACTGTGACCAAGTGAGATGTTAAGTGTGAAAGTAGCGTGCAACCATGAAATTGGTTTTCATCTTGATTCACAAGAGATTCGATGGGAACAAGTTCAGCATTTGACTCACGGACTTATATTGAAAAGTCCGTCTCAAACTATTTTTGCTTGCAAACCAATACAATGCATTAGAAGGAAGACTGTCAAAGAGAGTCAAATGCTTATAAGGTAGTCTAAAACGAAAGATGATTTCAGAACTTCTAATATTACTAGTGTCTTCACAGAAGAGAATAGGTATGTAAATTATCTACATGCACCTACAATTCACAGTGCACACAGGCACATACTATTATGATCATGTTTATATTTCCCCATGTCTAAATTAACATGTATGAATCATCATTGAGGTAAATTCTTGGCTGAGAAAAATACCGCATCATGCCATAACATGGTTAACATCACCTACATAAACTTCATTGTGCCAAGTCAGAAATTCTATCCTAACCTTTACACTGCCAGTGCACTTTTACAAAAGAGATATTGTGTTAGCTCGTCAAAATCTGAGGACTAATTGTCTATATGTAATTTTTCATGTGTTTTCATGGCTAAGTAACCTAATTCTTTTGCATTTATTCACACTTGATTATTCATGGAAACTTCGGTTACATAGCAAGTTTCAATCTTCATTTATTTTGTCTCAAGTTCCTAGAGTTTCAAATAAATTCAGCTATACAAGGCATCCTGGCTAGAAATTAGAGCATCTGCAAACCTACTTAATTGGGCAATGAAGAGAACTATTCATGAGATGTCTTACTTTAGTACTAAGTTGTAGCTTAACCGATTTTATGCAGTTTACCATAACCGTATCAGTTCTCCAATTCATATGGACATTCTGCAATTATTTTATACTTAAGCAATTCTATATATACCTACCTACATCATTTATCAATTTCATATTATGTTGTATCTGGTTGCATTCATGTAGTACTAGGAAACGTTTTTAACAACAATGAGCTCTCTGTATAATGTAAAATGTACATCAACACATACTTATCTCTTTTTTCACATATCAGCATCAGTTTTCTTTGCTGTAAATACTTTGTATAATTCTGTAATAAAATAAGTATGAAGTTTTTGTGTGCCTATGTCTACCTTAGTATGTTTTTTCATGAACTGGTTTCGTTTACTATTTCAACAATGTAAATCTGAGTTTGTTGGTACTATACTTGGAATAGACGTCATGCAAATAAGCAGCAAATATCTAGTCAATGATAATGTAAACAAGCGTAGATTTTTTTGCGTTTGCGTTAGCTCCAGATATCCAAATCTAGTTTAATCGGAACAGCTTGCGTAGGGAGTATCCTATGCAAATAGTGTGATATACCTTCTCTTAGGTTGATGTGCCCATACTCATTTATCCATTCTTAGGATGAATACGGGGACTGTTTGAATACAGACGGACAATAAGCATACATTTCTGAAAAAGGAAGGTCATGCAGAGAGACTGTATCCTCTGCCGATACGGCTTCGCACTCTGAATATTTCTTTCAATAATTGCATTCAGAGAGATAAGTGTGCGCCGTGAGTGGTGCACGATTTCGAACCAAAATTAGCAACAATGTGATGCTGTGTGATTCCCTTTCATCGTATCCGAATTGCGTGAAACATTTGCCAATCTAATTTGGTGTACATAGTCAAACTTTATTAGGTATTATCATTGCTTCCATTCAAATCTCCAATACCCAACAAAGCAGACTCGATACTGTTGTTGTAAGTAGGTAGTACGTATGCGTCAGCTTTCTTAAAACGGTTTTTCCATTGCGAACCGGAGGTAGAACAATTTGCCTTTACGATGATATTTGCATTCTGAACAGAACACCATTGTAAAATGGGCTTAATTTTACCAATGCTACTGCTATAGGTATTAGGGTGATTGAAGATTGAAATGGTGTGGTAAACTACTGTAAATATCTCAAGTTACCTATGCAAAAAACTTTTACAGAAGCTATTAGTTTAAAAGTGGTGAAAACAATTAGTTGGTTTTAGATCTTACGTGGGCTGTTTTCAGGAAAGAGATGATGTGATTGCACATGACAGTGAAGTAGGAAGAAAATGATTAAAATCTCCGCAATCCTCCTGGATATTCTTGCTCCATTTATCATATTTTTCCCCGACTCTGTTCTTTAGTAAGAACTGTAATTTGGAGATGTGCACAACACAACTTTCCGACTAAGTAGTTTCCGTACACATAAACACATTAACAACGTTCACACTCAAGGGACGGATAGTTTTCTCCAGCACTTCTTTAAGGAATGGTCGAAATTGTTTTGAAATCAATTTTTCCAGGCTTATTTCGTTAGAATATCACATTGGTTGAAAAAAGGTTAGTTATTTCTTAGTGATACACATTTAAGTTTCAAGTAGAGACTGGTTGGAAGTAAAAGAGGAGTACAGTCACAGAACGAAATGAATATCGAGACGAAAACTTAAAAAATAGTAGATAGTAGATGTATAGAAATGATGTTGAAAATTAGAAATGAGAAACCATATCTCACGATTTTGGCTTCTGTTCTGACTGTTCTTTTCCAATTGTAACAAATAAGTGAATTATATCGGGAGTGCACAGGTGAATTTATATGATAAGTAGGAATGAGGGAGAAGAGAGGATATTGGTATTTGGCATGTCAGAAGTGAGTAGCAGTGCAGAAGAGTTTGTTATGTAGATACGAAGTGAGAAACAATATTAGCAACAATTGTAAAAATGCACGTCATACTGATGAGCGTTAGTTGTAAAATAATGAAGTAAGACTTGGGTAGAAAAGAATAACAACTTTTCCTTACTTTATTATTGCAGTCAAAGGACAAGTTTTCCATTCTTTGCAGTTATACGGTAACTGAATTGAACTCATCTGAGCTAACCTAACCTCACACACATCACAGCACAATCAATAGAATATCGTTATGCAATTAATAATGTATAGTGTGATCAGTACAGGACAGGAACTCGAGTTCGCACAGCTAATAAGAAAAAATGTGGTGGGAAATGAAAGGGAGAGGATGGATTGGCGAGAGGGCAAGACGAGAAGACAAGTAGTCAGAGTTTTTCAAACGTGAGTAGAGTGCACACAAGAAGGGCATGAATTAATAATGACAATCAAATGAACAGCCAACTAACCCAAAGAACAAAACAAAAGTATTTAATATTAAAAGATTGGCTCAAACTAAAGAGAAATTAGATGGATGTGAGTTGTAGGCAGTGGAGGTAGGCATGTATTTATTATTCGATTTTCAGTCTAATGCACAATTGAACTTTTCTGAGAACGAGTTAAAGTTCTCAAAGTTTCAAGCTCTCACGTCAACACGAGTGAAGGAGCACTAATGTCATGTTTGCCGTCTTTCTACTAAGTAGGCGCTTGATAATGAATTCTACGTAACATCCAAACCAATTCTACCTTTTCACCAAAAAACTCAAGCTGGCCCAGTAGCTATCGAATCCAAATGCAAATAGTAAACTTTTGATTTGATTTTCTTGTTATTACATGTGCTATAATGGGTTTTGACTGTGAGGAATTTCCCGACTTCTTTTCAGAGCTCTGGTGCAGAAGTGTGGATCTCTTTTGCTTTGACAAATTGTTATGTTGCTGAGGATTTGTTAATAAACTAGTGGTTAATGCTCACTGACCACAAAATAACTTACTTCTACTCTTTGAAGCATTGGATCTCCTTGAGCAAGAGTCACAACACTTTTGTTCAAGGGCTGACAGAGTAATTTCGCCTGACTTTCTTTAGAATCCCATTTCCATCCTGCTAAGTGTCCTAGCTATGTTATTAAAAATCGTTTCAAACTCAGCTCAGTTTGAATTGGGCTTCGATGCTTTAGTTGCCGTGACTGAGCCCAAGAACGACAAGTTCATACATTTTTACTTCTCTCCTTCTCAACATATCCACGTATCTGAACAGGTGGGTTTATTATAAGTAGCTCCCAAGATATTATGTACATACAAATGCATAGGGATGTGTGTGTACATTAAGGCGGTTCTGTATTTAAGTCACTACGCCAGTAGTACCACTACCTAATTGTAGTACTGTGCAAAACTCCTTTCTGGCGATGAGTGAGAATGATTTCCTCTCTGTTATTCCCAAGTCATCCATGAAAACTTTCCGAACATTCTTCATACATTCACATGTATACACAGACTACACTACTACTACACAAACTATTCCCTCACATTACATGTGCTACATCATTACGCTAGTAAACCCTTTTATGTACTTTTACAGAGAAACTCATGTAAAACTATTAAATTGTACGAATTTCATCTGATGTTTATATTAATATACTACTACTAGCTACAAAATAAACGTTCATATAATAACGTCTCTATACCAAGATCTTACATGTGTACATACACAATGTACATCAATAAGTTACAGAACCAAATAGAATTATACACTGATTCATTCGTCAGTGCCATCCTTTTATATTTAGTGTGATTGCCTGTATTACTGAAGAGTGAGTGAATGAATTTCGTGTGGAATACAAGATGAATGTGTATACAATCAACAATGCCGACAATGCCGAATACTTTGTATTAAGTTTGTGTTACAACTAATACACACTACAGTAAATTACAAAAGCAAATCTCATTTGCTGTTTACACAGCAAGCAGATGAAGTGCTGCTGTAAAAAATTACTGCAGAGATTTGTCCTGTGCATAAAGGATCCGTTGTGCACACTTGGTGCAATTCTAAACTAAAGCGCAACTTGCGGCTTCCCTTTTCCTCCAAGAAATGCTAAACTGCAGCAAAGATGATACAAGAATCCATATTTTCCTATTCAATTGGGTTATATGAGAATTATATTCACTTCTTTCTTACTGGCTATTATGCATCCACATTCTCCCGCATAGCAGAACATATTTACTTCTCCATCCACAGGAAAATTGTAACTTGTAACACTACAGTAGAATGATATTTAGCTACTATGTGAAATAAGATTCATATTTCTGTAGGATTTTAACGGACTTTGTGTAGTAGCCGTAGCATGATCACAAAACGTTTCATGCAACATCTTCGTCTTTTTCATCTAGGTGCTTCTGTGTCGTATTCAAATCTAGGTCGGCCATTATAATCAAAAGTCAGAAGGAGAGATTCAATTCATGTGCTTTACTTTACTGCACATAATATTATGGTTACCTATTAAGCTATCCTTAAAATATTTTAAAATGTCCCTAAAATAGTTTAAAAAATCCCTAAAATGCTATTTTCGTGTCTTATCTGTTGGAATAATTGAAGATGTACCTAAAAATAATTTAAACTGTACTTGAAAAGACAAAGCATACATATTAAATGCAAAGAATTTCCTTTGGGTCGTCATCTTTTTTGTTTTCCAGCAAGAGGTATGCTCAGCAAGAGGTATGTTAGAGGTGAAGAGAAGTGGAACGGTTGTGCATGGAGATGGAATACAGATATGCGTCGTCTCGCTAAAGCTGTGTACTACGTCTTCTAGCTTCCGGTTATGTGGGCCAGATGTAAACCCGCAATTCTGATTGAATCGTCAGGGGATTCAAACAAAATCCTCTATTACGTATCATGTATGCTTTCAGTCTTTTCGTTTACAGTTTAAATTATTTTTAGGGACATCTTCAATTATTTCAATAAATAAGACACGAAAATCGATTTTTAGGGATTTTAAAATTATTTTAGGGACATTTTAATATATTTTACGGATTTTTTACAATATTATATGGATGTGTTAAATATACACAGCTAAATAAATAAATTCAAGTAAGTATTATGCACATATCTAATTGTACTACAGCACGGAGCGTCACACAGAGCTTTAGCAATAACTTATAATGTCTCACTCATGGCCGGAGATTTAAGAAAATTTTGTATTTTTCTGCTCCTAGCAGTCTTCTACTATTGTTAATAAGAAGTTTAGCTGTAACATGCATTTAGGCATGTTTATCAACTCATAAGCAGTAATGCTAAAAAATCATCTTTGAAGCTGTTAGAATGTGAAAATCTGTAGCAGAAGTGTATCAAAATAATTAGGAAAATTATTAACTATAAAATTATATTTTTGCCCCTGTAGGATAATAGACTGTAGATACGGTATATGCGTATAATATGTAAATTAATTGATATATGTAAGAAAACAGTCGAGTATTAATAGCTCTCTGTGTGAACCTAAGTTGAAACTGTGTTTTATGACTACCAATTTCGCTTAATTCGCAATCTAGATTTAGCAATTGTCGTTATCATTTCATTATGAATTGTTTCGTTCCGTTCCTTCTCTTTGCCCAGCAAGCAAGCATCACAAAAAATATCGCTTAGTGCCTCGGTCCTCGGTCAGTAAGGATGTTGGCACGACAGAATGACGATACAAAACTTTTCTTCTCTGTATTATGTAGTGTCATACAGTACTATCTCGAAGTACATCTGGGTTGATCCTACATATTATGAGGAGTGTGTATAGCAGTGCATAAGAAATGAGATATATAGTTGTTAGAGCATAATTTACTAAACTTGAATGTCAAGGCAGACCAGGTTCGGAACGTCTTTCTTTTACACTCACACACAACTCACTCCACACTATCATTTGGTGAACGCAATTACTTACACTTACATTATTATAATGCATCACAGTTTGTATGAAATTCTCATTTCATTACCATTGGTACATGATTAAGTACAAATGGCTTTTAATGCCTTTACCACTAGATTATTATTGAGTTCTTATAAATGATACGATTACAGGGGGAATTCAAGTTGCGTAGCATTGCGTACAGAATATCTCTCACCATCATTTAGCTAAATAGTATAAATGTATGTATGCACAGTACATGTAGGTGCTGTATATGCGTACACTAAAATATGTGAGACAGTACCTAGTGAAAAAATTGCCGATAAAATCTCACCGCGCTAAGTTACTGATAATTATATGAAGATATCTGCAAAAAATGTGTGTAAAAACGTATATGTCGATACGTTGTGCGATGTGTGTAATGTAAATGTAGATACAGTCTAGTCATAGTATTATAAGGTCCAATTCAAGGAAATATCTTACTCAGTACTTTGTATTCATGAATCGGCCAGCAGCGTCGGCTACGGCATTTATCGTTTAAAATGAGAAAAATGGGAAAGGGAGATGACAAGAGGCTCATCAACTTAAAATCTTATTTATGGCCCAGATCTGTTTACAGAAAGTTCTGTGGTTTGTTGAATAGACTTTTCAGACATTTCGATTGATTTATAATAAAGCAATTCTCTATTTCTTGCTACTTTTCATAGAGTGGAAACCCAATAATCTAGTAAACTCTCTTTTGTTACCTATTGTTCTATCTAGATTGATAGGTATATTGTAAATACCATAATCAAGTTTTTTAGTCATTACATCTATATACAAACGTTTTCATTTTCTTCGTGTGTCAGCCATATCCATATCTCAGGGTTATATTATACATATCTAAGTGTGCCTGTCGCCATAAGAAGCTCAATAAAACTTATAGCTAAAATTATGTAAAGTAAAAGTCTGAAATCAGTTGAAATATAAGCTTTGCTACAATTCAGCTTTCTGTCTCTACTATGATGTAGTGTATTCTCATGTATGAATTATTAACTTATTTGCATTTTTGTCTCTGTTATTGTTCTTCATCGGTTTCAAGATTAATCTACCAATTGTCGAAAGCCCCATGCTTATTAAAAAGAAGGGAAGGAATCCTTTGAAATTAAAAGATTAATTCGTAAAATCCAATATAAATATGCGTATCGTCAACGAAGAGTTTTTATTTTTTTATGCTCAAAATCTATCGTGTAGAATAATGATAAAGGCTAAGCACTACTGTACGTATAAGAACAAAATTACGCAGAAATAGCAATGCATTAGCGTTAGCCCAAGCTAAAGATAGATGAAGAACAAGGGGCAAAATGTGGCATATATACGTTGCAAGTGATCTTGCGAAAGGAAAATGGTTAGGTATCTCGTAAAGGACAGAAACTGTCATGTAACTATTTAAAACATGTGTAAGAAAAGATATGAGATGCTTGTAGCGTTGTAAGAATAAGTAGTTGTACAAAGTGCGTGCACGAGAACTATAAAACATAACACCATGTAGCAATTAAATCTAATTTTGCAATTGGTGCTTTGGCAGAAGAGTTTTTGCATGGCAATAATTTTTCAGTGCTTGGTGGTACACGACATGTGTCACGATGACAGTTAAACGAAAACAATTACCAAATACAGAATTGCCGTTTTCTAATAAACAGAAAGTGCAGTACTAGAGCTATTTAGCGAAGAGTGGAATAGATCGCGGCATGTAGCTAGTTGTGTTTAACACAATAACGATTTGCAAATTACAATCGTTCATTTTATGCACCAATTTGCAGAGACAAGGAAAGGAACTTTCAACTGATAAATCTGCTGTGCTAATAACAATTAACTGCTCCTAAGCAATGTCATGCGAAAGCCAAGAAAGGCTGGTGCATAAAAAAGCTCTAATTCCCCTTCGACTTTTTGATCACTTCGCCACGTATGCAGTAGCTCGAAGAAAAGAAGGAAAAACTTGAACTACAAATAAGAAACTCCCGAGTGAGTGTTTATTGCAAGGTGACTTTGACTTCCTCTTTCATTTAATCTTGACGGAATTCTTTATTCTCTACCTGTACAATTGTTAATGACGTTCTCGTGCATTCATCTTGATCTAATTCAACCAGCCAGACAAAAGCTCTCTCGATTCTCTCAATCCTTTGACCAACAGATTAAAAGTCGTCCGTGTACAATTCCCATCAATTTCTCGCTCATTGTTAGTGGCTCATTCTTTTAGCAGCTCACACATGCAACATCACTATAACTAATCTTTTTAAGACAAAAGGAAAAATCAATAAAAATCAGTTTACAACGTGAGTTATTAAGGCTCTCCGTTTATTGTTAAAATTTAACAGAAAAGTAGTTCCGACATCACGCAATTTACTAACACTTAAGATCGATAAATGGAGTTTTTTTTAACTACATTCCCTACACGCATAATTTCAAAATTAATCGCTTGTCTTAACTGTACGAAAATTAAAGTGGGCTACTGTAATGAGGTCTTCAATTACTCATTCAGTTATTGCACGTTTGACAAGAAATGGTTCGGTAAAAAGATAAAAGCTTAGACTCTCGATGAATGCAGCAGCATCCGATAGAGATTTGCTGGGATCCTTCATGAAACCTGTAGTGTAATCAATACACTCGAGCAAATCAGTGTACTGCCTATTCAGTTTCAACGCTTCTAACTTTTCAACTCCTGGTAGTAGGTCTCCGTGAGGCTTCCAAGAGCTGAAAATATTTTTTTAAGTTCATTGTTTCATTAAACTATCATAAAATAATTTAAAGCTTTTCCTATTACACGTCAATTATGGATACAATGCTGCAGTATATTAATATTACCTTGTTTGGACTTCAGCATCCACTTCCATGTAATGACCTACTGCCGGCACTGTCATCCTAATAGGTGCATTTATAGGTATTTGCACCATCAAAAACAAACTGAGACAACGAGCAAACAATCGGCCTCTGCAAACCATTTTAAAAATAATTAGACACGCAAATTATAAAATCTAGCACACCATGATACCATGAAACATCACTAACATATGAGGCATCATTTTATTGATCATAATTCATAATTAGTTACTGCAGCAGTGGCAGCAAGTCAACAATAGAAGCATATAAATGAGAAAGACATGTGTCTACAATGAGAGTATTTACATTCAACCATACGACAAACACCCACTATAAATATAGCAAGGTAAAACGACTAAAAGTGAATGAGTGTCCAAAAGTTTAAAAAAACTAGAAAAGTTCCAAGTTGAGAATCTGGCATTGTGAACTATGAGTTATAAGTCCTAATACATGAGAGCATGATGACCATAATTAGATACATGAAAGCAATTTAGCTTCAATGTTAAACAAAAACCACAAATCCCCAGCATCGTACATTACTAGACATATCTTACCTAATACTTAATTGAGAAACTTTGCCTAATCCCAATGCACCGAGGAGACCCCAGCCTTGTTTGTCGTCAGCGATTGACGACAAATGATTGACAAAATTGTTTAAAAACTTCTTCGCGTTAATAGAAACATTCTCTTTCGTTGTTTCCAATAAATCTGTACTTATTTTAACTATGATACTGTAAATCAATGGCAGAGCGGCTTCGTTCGTTTCCCTAAAATTGGTAAAAAAGTAATTAGTTTTATACTGCTACATATGCATTAAACAAAATTGAAAGAAATCTAGTAATTTCAAAACATAGACTTACTTCGGTTTGATGTTTTTCAACACATCCGTCAAAAAAGTGATGGATGTAACTTCTCCTTTGCTCAAGATATTGTACCTTTTCATGAGTAAGCAATAGAGGACCAGGTAATGCCCATCTTTGGATGAAACATCAAAATAATTGACTAATTCGCCATGGTCATGTATATTGGTAGAAACACTGGCAATAACATCCCACGTTGACTCTGTTCTCAGGTAAATATAACAATTCGCATGAAAGAGAGTGTATATTTATCCACGCAATAAATGCCCATGCTTAGTTCAAAGTCAAAGTACTAGCGTGCGACCTCTCTTATATTTTATGTGGTGTACTTACCAGGATATTGGAAACAAAGGCGAATGCACGTTTCAATAAGAGGAATTGTAACGTAAGGATGAACTTTAGTCGAGAAGCTTAACTGAATAACACTATGTAAAAAGTTCAGTGGAGCATCCTTGTGCATTTCACACCATTCAATCAAAGCATTTCTAGTGATTGTTCCTAAATAATGATGTGACATTAGAGAAATCAGCTCTTTCAACTGAAGGCTGCAATCTTCGTGTTCTACAGAAAGGTAAACATAACTCACATAAAATATCGTTCATCCAATTACATGCATTATAATTACGAATTGTTCAGATTCCCATCATAACTTACTAAATCTTCTCATGATACAGACAATATCGTCGATCATATCATTGACTGCCTTTTCAAAATGCTTGCCATGAGTTCCAATAAGGTTTTTGTACTTAGACGAAGCTGTAACCAGGAGTCTCACATACAGCCTTACAAAAAGATAGCGCTTTTTACTATACTCGGACAGACTTCCTTTAAAACCTTTTGTAGTAGCATCGGATTCCAATGGACTCCAATATCCAGACGCACTTTTTAAAACCCTGATTAAATTAAAAATCACTTATCCATGAATTATCACCAATACTAACAAATTGTAATTATAAAATTGTAATATTAAATTGGACTTACTTTAAGGATGCTATATCCATGTGGTGAGTTGTTTCCAAATTCAGGACAACGCGAGGATCAACACTCATGACATACCAGTTAAGAATAGGCTCAAGTGCAGCCAATGTAATATGATGCCACTTTATATTCTGAGATTTTTCCATGACTGCGACCCATGACGGGGACTGCAAAGTAATTATTTACTTTAATTGTGACTAAATGTCGATAATTTTAACGTACTCATTCAAAAACCTTTACCTCTCTGGCGACACCATCGTTTGCTAGACGAACAGTTAAATTGAGAACGATAGCATGAGCTTTTGTTATTAATGCGGTATTATGTTGATTTCCAACAAGTAAATTATGAATCCAGTTCGACCAATCAACTTGTGCAAAAACAACTCCAATAAAATTATGACAAGCCGGAAGGTACTTTTCTGCTACCTGAATTGCATGGATAATACAACAAAAAATGAGGTTTAATCCCTTTCTAAGAAATCGTAAAACCGAGTTACTGCCTAATACTTTATTGTGTTGTATTTTACCAACCTTATTCATAACCTCCAAGTCTGAAACAGTCGGCCAAAACATTGCCCATGGAATGGTAATGAAACATTGATGTACAACATGCAAAACATGATCTTTAACTCCCAGTTGTGCGTAGTTGTCCGCATAAAAATTCCACAAGTACGAAAACAGAATGGATGTTCCTAACATAAAATATTGTGGTTATTTGCATCTGTATTGGTTCATGAAGATGAAGATGTACATTAACCATAGTTAAGGGAATCTTATACCTGGAAGAGTCTCCGCTAAAAACATCACACAGTCAGTAAAATCATTCATGTAAACCATGGCAAGTGGTGAATCTGTGCTAATCCAAGGTTGCAATACACTTGAAGAGTCGAAATTCATTTGCTGTATCCATTGAGAACAATGCTGTTGGATAATTTGTTGACTATAAGGCATTATCCACGGCGAGTAAATGTCCCGAATGATTGGCCAGATTGCTTCCACGACTATAAACCAGAAAGTAGTTAAAATCATATTAATGAAACCATACATATATTTAATATTCCCAATATTAGTTGGAATCAAAATTTACTTTTGTGAGATAGCATTCCTTTCGAATTTCGTAGAGACGAAGCTACAACAGTATGAGAAATGATTTGTATGAAACACGATAACGGATCTATATAACTACGATACTTTGGGTAAAGTCCATATATTCCATGAGAAAGTCTCTCCTTAGTGAAATGACTAGCAAGCATTTGAGCTGTTTCAATCAACTGGAATAAATTAAAACAAGAGCATAAACTTTTTTGCATAACAGAAACCAAGGAAGTACAGTAAGATTCAAATTAACTAAAAAGAACCTCTTGATGCTGGATAACATCTGCTTCGGTAGCAAATCGTTTGGCTTCCCGTTTACGACTACAGGAATCCATTCCAGGCCGAAATTTGATCATATCCCTACTCAGACTGTTGAAAAAGTCATACCACACCGCTAACGGAACACATTGTTTTTCACTGCTAAGCAGAAGATAGTTTAAAATTTCTCCGTAGTGCTGCGGAAAGTCATACAAAAGAATAATCTTCAGATGATTTCTGTAAGTGTCGAGAACCATTAGGTTGCCCATCTCTACCCCTCCTTCTGATGTTAAAGCCTTCCACATGTGTGTTATCAGCAATGATCTTTCATTCAGTTTCGGTTTAGTACTTTTCAGCCACGAGCCAATATCGAACTAATAAATAAAATCATAATTAACGATAATATATTCTTGGCTAAAACAAATACAAAAAATGCATAATTACTTTAGTTAGAATAACGAAGGATAAGTCAGCATCCTTCTTTGGAATGTTAACAACTTTTTCATAGATATCCAATAATAATGTTGTAGGGGTTCTGGCCAGATTGATGTGTGGGGCTAACGATTCAACTAGTTTTGGATTTCCCATGCACATAATGATCAGTCTTTTACATTGATAAGGATCGGAGGATATAAACTCTTGACCTAATACTTCCAAAAATGACGAGAATAATTGTCTTGTCGGAGGATAAAATTCAGTTTCTGGACACAACATTCCAACAATGAGATAAAAAAGTTCAACGCCAACAGCTTGAAGCTTGCTTCTATTGGGATCTTGAGGATGGACATTGCGAGATTGCAAAATGATGTTACTAAATTGTAATTTAAATTCAATCAACTTAATTCAATAGAATCAATAGAAAGACAACCTAAATGATAAAAGTAACCTTACGTGATAAAATCTTCAACGAAGACGGCTGCGATACAAACACATTCATCAGGTGGTTGAACACCTTGGTTGTTAATTAAATTATGATATTCTACACGATTTTGTTGGATTTGATGACCAACTCGTTCATTCAATCTAGCTTCTGAAAACTGTTAAACCAATACACTATAAATAAACATTAGCTTTAAATGATATAAATACCTCCTATCGGCGGTGGTTATTATGTTGGCACCCGGCGAGGTTCCACATACCCCCGAAACAGTATATAGTACATGGGACCACCGCGATAAAATAGTGCGCGAAAAATGATGCCGCCGGATGGAGAAATGGGGTAGGATAAACGGGGTGCCAGCTGGAGAAATAGGGTGCATAAATGGGGTCAACGGGATGCCGGATAGAGTTATGCCGGATGTAGCTTCCGACCCAATGACCTTTTTTTGGACATCTAATGTTTTTAGGCGGATGGGCTTCCGAAATTTACCAGATGGGGAAGCACATAATAACCACCCCTGTCTCTTAACTAATTAATTTTTAAACTAACTTTAAAAACCACATGAGCTGGTCCTGAACAAGATTTCCATTTTTTTGCCCCGCCACATCTGGCGTTAACAAGGACTTCGGCTTTCACATTAGAATATAGATCAGGAAGAATTTCACAATAGAAACAGTCCAATGCAGTGTGCTGTGATATCCGCAAAGAGAAGGATCTGAAAAATAAACAATTATTATATTACTTGTCCCAGACTCATTGCTATTAAAATTGAAAAAGGTTTGAATTCAAACATGGTCGAAACTTACTCTGCAAATTCTTTTAAAATATCCAAATAAGACTTCACAGCTTCAGTCATGGTTTTTACGCTGATAAACATATCTGAAGTAGCAACTGGTAAAACTTGATTGAATATAGGCACAGGCGGAGGTTGTACTGGTTCGTCATAAGATTTTATTCGTTTCAGCAATTCTTCTTTTCTGTTAAAACTACTATTCCAGAGTGAAGCTCTAACCATTTTTGGAGCTTCAAGCCAGCAGGACCGTAGTATACAAGAAATGTGAGAAACAGCTGCATCCTTTTCCGATTGCAGTACAGCGTCATAATCAACAGAGTCTGTCCAATCCGCCTAATAATTTACAACATAGAAAACAATTATTGAATCCATATTATTTTAAAGGTGAGCCAAATACCATATCTCCATCAATTAAACTGATTAAGCGATCTGGCAAGAACTGAGGAGGAAGAGCTGGAGGATATAACGATTCTTTATGAACTTGGTCATCTTCGATCCATAGAGTAAATGCAGTAGATAACCTAGTGGCAAAATCAAAAAATTCAAGTACAAATAATTTCCATTGAGTGGCAAGATCCACAGTTAAAAATTTGGATAATTAATGTATTACAATCAGAAAGATAATATATGATTTCAGTTTTATTGACCTTAAACATGTTCTATGGTAGTTCAGCAATAATTGCGGATTTACAGACCGATTTTCTTCCCAATCAGATAGCGACGCTTCGATTTTAGTAACATTTTCAGTATGAAAGGCAAGAAGTTCATGAAGTCTTTTCTTCACTTTCTTCAGAAATGCTGTGTTGATCATGCCTTCAAAGAACCTTTCACCGACTCCATTTCGATGGGGATTGCTAAATAAAACAATAATACAATTTCGTAAATCATTGCAGTTACAATTTCAGGAAATTCAGGATGTTACTTAACATTGATGTACAAAAATGAACTTACCCAGATTCAACTCTGTGCAGATAACGTAGAAAGAATTTCTGCCACATTAGTAGCCCGAGTTCATGGCCTACGGGCAAATCTAGTGCTAACTGGGCGCATCGATAAATTGTTAACAAGTTTGCTATGGTTAAAAACTTCGAGGAATTGCAGGCTTTCTATTAAATATAATCAAATAATAGCATTATTATCGATTCTAATTTTGGAAATTTTGTTTGGAATTCATAAACGCATAGTAATTAAGACATTACAGACTTACTTTGACTGCAGCATCGAGAGAACACTTGGGATTTCCCAAAGCAGTGCACATGGACTTCCAAAACCCAGTATTATTTTCCAGTTCCATTTCAATAGACAATATTAAAAAGAAAAAGTAAGGCATTTGTGGGTAGGATGGCGAAGGCAACAATGTAGTAGTTGTTGTGGACCAACTGAATAGAAAAGCTAGTCCAGACTGATTTGAGCTAGGTATTTCCTACAAAAAACAATTTCGCTGAAGTTTCATTACAGATAAAATGTCCAAATGGCCACAATAATCTACCTTGTAAAGGGTCATGAAATGCTCCTTGATAAAGAAACGACAGTCGCTTCTTGAAAATGAATATTTTGCCAGAATATCCAATAAATAAATGATATTATTGTCTTTATTCCAATTATCTATTTTTGTTAAAACTTCAGTCCACAACCGTACGAGTCGCTTTTCAGTGGTTCTTAGTCTGCAACACGTAAAAAGTTTATTGTTAGTTATAACTTATATCTTCGTCATAATCATAATAAGCGTTTTCGCCATGTTGATTACCTTTCACACTGATGAAGTTGAGCAGAAATCATAGCACCTAGCATATGTGTGTAACGACCGGGAAATTCTGCTACTATTAAATTTTTTGCCATTCTGACATAAGTCGAATCAGCTCCCAGTAACACAATCATCATACTGCGAAATCTGCAATGTCACAATGTTAGTTATAATAATTACAATCGCAACACTTGTTTATACATTACCTACTAAACTTTATTAATACCCGTTAATACTTACTTATCGTGTTTGTAAAGCGATTCTCTAGCACCAACGAATAACGGAGTAAGGTAAAAAAGCGCATTGATCACAGATTCATATTTGGAACATCGCACCAAAGTTTCTAGGAGCTCAAAGCCATCTGAACACAGTAGAGGCAAAGAATGTCCTAAAGGGGTGATAAGTAATGCCACTAAACACCCAAGAGGATTGTTTTCTTCCACTGACTTTCGTAATGGCTCCAATTCCGCGTTGCACTCAAACGTAGGGAGTCTCTACATAAGTTTTTAACAAACCTTTTAAAAAAATTCACGCTTTTGAATAACGAAAACTATCATTACGGAGTACTTACCCTTAATGTATCACTTAATCCCAAAGAATACTTGTTACTTCGATCAAAAAAATGTAAATGCAACCGACTAATGATTTCCCATCCCCACAACAAGTAGCCATCTGTAGTTCTAGTGACTTGCTTAACACTTTCTGTCAATATATTTTGATTCTTCTCCCACTTAGACTGCAATTCCGCAACTAGTAAGGCAACCTACAAAAGTATAGTAAAAATGAGATAGTGTCCAATAAAAAAATTACAATTCGCCAAAAACAAAAAGTAAAAATTACTTTTAGATGAAGCTCATAGGGCAAAAACAATTCTCCGTCATCATCAAAATCCCAATTCATGGACTGAATTATAAAACGGCTCATCTGATTCTCCACGGTAGTAACTGGAAAATTGAGGAGCCAATGAGATAGCAGATTAAGATCCATTTCATCAGGTTTCCATGAATCAAAAGCAAGCTCTTTCAATAAGAATAATGACATCTGGACACAAATAAAGTTATATTGATATTATATTAATTCTTGTTATTCATTAATATCAAAACAGTAGTTTATAGCAAATGTCACCTTTTCGAGAATATCCATTTTAGGTTTTATCGTATGCATCAAAACGGATATTAACCCAGAATATTTATGAGTTAGGCTACTGAGTAGATCACGAGCGTTTTTTGAACAACTATCCTTAGTTAAAGGACTTAAGAATCCTATCTGTAATTTTAATAAAAGTACACAAATCTTACTAAATGAAATTATTCTCAGAAATTTTGTACCTATAACACACAGATATTCATATGCAACATTTCTGGTAATTTACAAACCTGAAAAAGATGAAGAGTAACAATGCGGACAAAATCAGCTTCTTTTCCTTCTCTAGCAATGGCCATGTTGGAGAGTGCTGTTAAGAGGTAAAATCCATCGGATTCGCTCATGGAGATAAGTTCATTTTCAAACTCGCTTGAAATATTATCATTTCTTTCACTGTTTTCATCGAAGACGTCCCATTTTGTTAGAACATGGTATATCTCCCACAACATGTTAGTGGAAACAAAATGGAAAGGCATTGCAGCCAAAAATTGCAAAGTTCCAACATTTTTTCCTCTAACTAGAATTGATACAGTCCTCAAAAAGAAAGAATCATATTCCGTGACGATTTTTGCTTTTATCTCCATCGCATGCATGTTGGTTAAAAAGTTTTCAACGTGTTCTGTCACATATTGAGCAGTGTGAAGCATGAGTCGTCCTAGTAGTTTGACTAGCTGCCTGTATCTACAGAATTTATCCACAATAATAATAATTATTATTTTTTATCAAAGATATAATTAATATTGTGCCAAATACAAACCTGTCCGTGTAGTATGAAACAAGTCCGTCTCCTAAAATGTCTACTAGTTGAGAAGAAAATGCTAGTAATTTCAACAGGCCGTGCTCTGATGTCAATCTGATATCATATTCATCGTCATTTTCATTTTGGTAGATGAACAAAACGCGGCGAAATATTCTATCAAAAGGGACCTAAAAAAAGATAGTTGCAGTACATAGGAAATGAGACCCAACGTATTGACTCAGATTATGTCAATCATTATGCGAATAAATAATTTACCTGCTGAAGCATACCAATGAGATCCCTTTCCTTAAAAAAGGAAGCATCTTCAGGATCATCTTCTCCATCACTGTCTACAAGAACCCATTGATGACTTGATTCTGAATGACCAACTACTACATTCATCATATCCATCTGGTACTGCTTCAAAAATTCATCTCTTTTGGGAACAGGATTCAGAATTGTCGCTAATACAACTAATGCATAATCCAAATTGAGATGCGCAAATGTTGTACCACATGCTGAAGCAGATCCAAGAACTGGTATAAGTGGAACTTGTATAAACGGAGATGCCCATTTGGCCACGGCTCCAGGAGGACATCGAATGACATGGTTCACGATAAATAAATTGTCATCTAACGTAGCCATTCGTTGTAATAGCGAAACGGAGTTAGTTAGCCAGCACCGGACATCGTTAACAAACATTTGATTCGGTACTGATTTTCGGACAAAAATGAACAAAACTGAAATGCATGTTTTTAACAACTGAGCACATAATTGAATATCACGGGTAGGATATCCTGTAGAATAACCCTGTACATCAAAGCTTTGCAGATTGATATGATTAAAAGATTTGTAGAAAAAGTTATTGATTTGGGCTTTGCTAAGCTGCACAGAGTACGTATATAAGGAAAATGAGTCTTTCATCAGCTCTTTAATTTCTTTCAAATTTCGATTAAGTTGATTAAATATTGTATTTTCAAAAGACGACATGTGATACTTGTGAGTAGCCACTACATTATTTTTATCGATACATATGGCGTTTTGAGAAATATTTTCAGTTGTTACTCGCCATACATCTTTCTCATAGTTGTCACACTGATCCCTTAGGGAAGAAAGAGTTTTTTCACACGAAGTAAGTTGATTGCAGTTCCTTAAATAATTGCAAAGTAATTCGTACAACTCAAAACCCTCATAGCAAAACTTAACTGTGTCCAGAAACAGATTAGCTTTTTCTTCTCTACTGTCCAATAAATAACTGTCGTAAAAAGACTTGATTTCAGACGATGTGTACGGTGGAGGACGCAACAGTACTCTTGGTACTTCACAAATTTCAATACGTTTTAATTTCGCACTGGAATTAATTTCTTCGGCTGCTACTGAAAGTACACCATAAACGTCCATCGATTCTGTTCTGATTGGTGCAGTAGGCAATGCTTCTTCACAGGGATCTACTGTTTCTTTTAAATTTTCAAGTTCTTCTAAACTTTCAACTGCAAGCGATGGATATATTTTGATTTCCGTTTCACTAATTATTTTTGCATTCAAATTTGATGATTTGGTTTCGGAAACATCACACAAAACTTGATTGGGGGAAATAATTAGAGTATCCTTTGTTTCATCAACCGTAACTGAAGAGTCGGATACAATTTCTGTTGCACCAACAGCCACATCAGAAATATGGTTTGTTCCTTCCGGCTCTAGTTGAATAGAATTTTCTGCAACGGAATCTGTAATACTTTTTTCGTTTTCAACCTCAACAGCAGATTGAGCAGTTGCATTGTCTCCAGAATTAGGAAGTATATCTGCAGACGATTCACTAACCCGTAAGTTGTCAAATTCTTCAAGCACAGGAGGTTCCGGGACGGCTTCATCTAAGTCTACCGTTCTCTAGCAAAGTTAAAAAAATGCACTTAATTATAAACTATTACACATTTCTTTAGAAATACAAAACATAAAATAAAATAATGTCCTTGCTCTATGCCAGTATGCAGTACTAATATCATATGTACGCACTAGGTGTGCTTCATTAAAGATGATAATAAATTATAATTATTTACCGCAACTGTCTTTTTCCGTGTTTTCTTCTTTTGGGCTTCCATATTATGGCTTGATGTGGTTAAAGAAGTCTACATGTAATGTTTCCAGAATCGAATCGGGCTATTTATGAACATCCTAGGGAAAATATATTTAAAATATATACATATATAATCTTAACAGGCAATTCTAGTTTTACTAGCAGTTTTAAAATTACAAAAATATTACATTGACCAGGTAGGTTTCTAGTTAACAAGTTCAACATTACCAGTTGTATATGATTCACACAAACAGTATCTCTACCAATTTTTCGCATTTTACTGCGATTTTGAAACTAGAATGTAATATTTTTATAACTGATAATATTCAAAGAATCACAAACCTGGATCTTCACGGTCTTAAATTTTAAGTGTACAATAAGGACTCCTGTTTAAAAAAACCGTTTTCCCCAGTATGTTCATTTTTTAGATTTCTAGCTGCTACAGTGCTTTGATGTCAAATGTTCACAGATTTTGACCAAAAGGTGAGAGTTCTTCCGACAATAATCATAAGGATTACAACTTGTACCTATGCTTACACTACGACATAACCAAAATTTCGATTAGAGATTATTGAAAATGGTAACATCAAGGGTAAGTATTACATATTATAATTTTATAAATATGAAAATGAAGAATACGAATGAAAACTACCAATTTATTTAATTTTTAGAAGTAAAGTAGGAATACTGCTTTGAGACTCTCTTATTCACTGAATATCGTTCACTGTTTAAAGTTTTCAGTAGCTTTTTTGCTGCTATCAGCATTTCATTTTCCAAAGGTTTTTGTCAACACTACCAATATTTACATAATTCACATTTCACGCGTATACAAGGCTGCAGATTGTACACAAACTATGCCCTACTGCTTTTGTTTATTTTGTAATCTCAAGAACTGTAAGGAGAATTGGCGAATCTTGTGAAATCAAAGGAAACAGCTGTGCACTACACACGTGCTCATTCAGTGTAGTTTTATAAGTAGTCTATCTACACTTTACTCTTGAATTTGTAAGAGATATGTATCATATAGTAGGTATTCCATATAATGCTTTTGCTTATTGCTGGCAGTAGCCATGTCATAGTCATATCGTAAATTACTAAAATTCGCTGATTGCATTTAACAATTCATTTATTATTCAGCAGAAACAGAAACATAGCTTAGTCTGGAAAAGGGCATTAAAATAATTATTGCATCCGTATATCTCATATATCTGTATATTCCATTGAATCATAAGACTACCAACATGATTACATCTCGGCTCGGGAATAACCGAAGCGAAAGCCCTTTCAGTTCTCATAATAATATAATCACTAAATTGTTAAATACAAACAGATGTAACCTTTCTTTGTGAAGAATAATGTATGAATAACTCAAAATTGAATTTATTTTAAATGCCCAACGACTTTAGTAACACCAAGTAACACTGCACAATGCTTCAATACTTTTTAGTAGTTTTTACTGGTTATTCTAAAATGATTCTCCCGAACTCTTAGACGCAGTGACATAGTACATCGGATATGGTATGATGTAGCTATAAACCAGTTATATAAATGTATAAATGGAGCAAAAGCACCGTTTGTTTGAGCGAATTGTGTGAAATGCATGGCATAGTCATTCTCTTCTCTTATAAATTAATGTATGATGAGAATGATGTGATAATCTTTACAAAATTAACTTGCAATATTCGCGAAGTAATAATAGCAATGATACAATGATAACTATCGTATATGGTTTAACACTCGTTATCATGTACCTTGTACATATATATACATAATCAACGATGAAAATACTGATAATTGATACAATGAAATGTTGATTTTCCATACTATACGTACCTACTTTCAGTTAACACTTGTAACTTTTACTTTGCAGGATTGCATAAAATGTCCCCAAGTCCAAGTTTTTTATTTGTCTTTATATATAATAAGTTTGTTGCATTGATTCCATAATCAGTTGAAAGTTGAAAGACCTAAACCAGTACAAAAACATACATTATTACTATCTAGCACGCATATTTGTAATATCATTTGATTATTAGGCAAAGTATATATAGCGAAAGGAAACTTAACACTTTTGATCAATGTTTTAATCTAATCGATTCCTAACTTTTACCTTTACCTAAATAACTAGGTAATAATTTTGTAATTTTTGCAATAGTTATTATAATAGCTGTCCATTGTATTGTACTGTTTGTAGACCTAATTAAGGAAGCAAAGACCCATTAAATGGGACTCGAAGATTTGGAAATAAATAAAAAAAAATGCCGAAAAATAAAAATAAACATTCTTGTATAATGAGAAAATGAGACATTAATGATATAAACATAAATGTAACTAGCGCTGATCGGAAAATCTCTGAAAAGCTAAATATCCATAAAATATTACTGAACGATTCCTTCTTGGACCGATTTTGTCTCCAACTCGATAAAGTGTTATGTCTACGTTACGTCTTAGGTGGTAGTTATATCATATCTTGAGTGAGGGTGAAGGTATGCGAGACTGGCTGAAACTGAAAATGTGATACACGATTACATGATACACGAACACTAATTTTTGTCACTTTCAACGACACTGGGACAGCTGCGAGTAAAGAGAAAATATGTGTTTTCATGAAATGTTTTATTCAATTGGAATCATGTCTCAGAAACACAATCTGACTTGGGTTAAAATAGAATGTTAAGATGGTTCGTCGAATACAGCTAATTGGAAATTCAAGTTACAAAATTGTTACTATCTAAGAGATGTGATTAGTTTATAAATATACGTTTATCGTCAGCTAGGCATTTCCATTATACAACTGATAATATTTATCATATTAATGACTGTATATTGTCCAAGAATTTCGAGAGCATTAATTAATAAGCATGGCTTACTTTAGCTTGGAAATGACGCAATGCAACATATGCATATTTGCATAATCATAAAATACTAATTCAGATAATAAATCCTTAAGGACGAGCTATCCAACTAGTGGAATATATCAATACTACAAACGAACTTCGACAGTTTTACAGGAATAATAATAAAGGAACAAAATGTAGTAAACAAACACGGTTCTGTACGGCGTTTGTTCTGTGTCTGTTCCACCAAGCTCATTCAACACACATGACTTTTACATTGTGCGTCGGTTTTTCATTGTGCTACGTGTACTTAGGGTTCATATTTCGGCCGTTTCTCAATCGAAATTGGAAAACGAACTGATCAAAATGATTTGTCTTTTGGCCAGAGATTCTTAACAGGTTTACCTAGACCAGAAGACTCCAATTTGCGTTTTATTATTGGGCAATTAACTGTCAAAGTGTTAACGCCCAAATTTTCTAGATTTTTTCTTTTAGATTTTTTTTCGACCATTTCTTGGTCAAAATTTCAACAAAGGCAGCCTTCTGACCTGCGTAGAAAACTAATCTTCATTTTTCATGCGCATATGACATGATTGACCCTAAACTGTTTTAGTTCTGCATGAGAAGTTGGGAGTAGGAAAACTAATGTAGTAGGTTCTCTATAGGGCGTCCTTAATCCTTAGTAAAAATGTGCTACAGATGTAAATTCAACGTACGTGCTTTAATAACTCATGAAACTTATTAGTTGGTTTATCATGCATAAGTACTTCGACTATCAGTGCGTGCAATACTACTTCATCAGTATCAGTACTACGCGTCCGTATCGTGATAATCGTAATAAATATCGTAAATTCCCACAAATGATAAAAATATAATGTTAGGATATAATATGCTAGCATTTATATCCGACTCATCAAACCTAATTACACAGCTTTTTTAGCCTTCGAAATTTTTCATAACAATTACTTTCTTCGAAATGAATTTATTCTGTTGCAAAAGACCAAACAATAATCAATTTCAGTACGCAATAACAATAAATATTTATTTTTCAATTTACAAGCATTCATGGCATGATTCTCTGATATATCAATTGATTCATTCAAAATCTTTATAATAATTAACAAGATATTTCAGTGAATCTTTTAAATTATAATATACTTTAGTCAAGTGAGACAGTGAGACAAAACATTTCCCTATTAATTCATACCAACCCAATACAGTTTTATCAAACAACATATAATACCACTCACAAATGCAGGCTACATGAAATTGTCATTTCGCTACACAGACAACCCAAATTCAAATGTAGTTATAGAAGACATGAAGAAATGTAGTCTCTGGACTTCCAGAGATTATATTGTTTCTTATAGGGAGTCTAATTGGTCATCTGTACATGTCGTATTGTAAGAATAACTGTATACATGAACTAGGTCAGTTGCTACATAGTTCCAATTTTAGCAGGCATTTGTTTCAGTAAAGGTGCCATACCTATATGCAGAAATAAAGAATAAGATATTATTGTTATTACGTTATCATATTATTGTAGTACAACTGTTAAACTATTACGTAATAATACAAGTGTAACGCATTGGAGTTACAATTTCTAGTCATGACTAATAAAATTTTTAATTCCGTGCATAATCGACAATGCAAATCTAAGCGATAAGTATCTCTACATTGCACCATATCGTATGGAACCGACATAACGCTAATTCGCACACAGTGCATGATAAAAGCAGTAATTCTTTGAATATATGATATGTTGACTTCGTTGAGCATCATAACTGCATGGTATATTCAGACCTATTTCATGTAAATGGACCGCACAGATAAGATGTCAATTCGGACCTAAACTCCAGTTCCAATTGGAAAAATTGACAATGGTTAAGTCCACGCAGTTGTAGAAGCTATATTATGACATTTAATTAGCAGCAGTTATAGTTTAAAATATACCATTTAAAAAGTGCATGATTATACCATAGAAGGCAAAAAGTTCAGCATATATAAATGGTGTATAGTGCAGATTTACATACAATTCCAAATTACCAGTACCAACCTACGAATAACATGAACTTCAGTATCAGTTTACCAATAAAACTTATATGCACCTTTATATTTCCAAAACAAACAATGGAAAATTAATTATTACACATTAGAATAGCAGTAAGTACTTTCCACTTTCATTTTCAAAGCCAGAAGTAAGTACCAATGGCCATGAAATATCTTCAAAGTCAAATATGCTAGATCTGTAAAATAAAAAAGAATACAATAGATGAAGACATTTATTTACCTTAGGTAATTTCCATAAAGCTGTAATATTGCACATCCGCAAAATCAAAACCCGATATCAATAATTTAAATTATGCATTATGATATGATTCAATCAAGCTGTACTTATACTTTTATTGTATATGTACACTATTGTTAACACTTAATATCCAAACTACCTATCACTATCATGCAATACCTAAGCCTACAATAAGCTTCATATACATAGTTTGTTTAGCCAAACATTATGTGCATGTATGATTTACGTTTACACACCTCTCCCTAAAAACCTATGCAGCTATGCGTCACTTTGATGTTTACATATGATATTGCCACCCACAAAGACAAATACAATACGAATAGGACAGCAAACTAGATTACATATTATACAACAAGCGTCACTTGATCATCTTTGTAATAGGTATGTAATCTCAAATTATTTTAACTTGTGGAACAATCAAAAAACATTTGCTAATAAATCGGATTAACAACTATTAAGTACGCGAAGAAGTATGCAACAGTATACATTATAGATGTCCTCTGATATAGATCCTTATGTATGCGTATGGCATTAATCTCACACAGGTAAAGGTAAATTACCATACCGTATTTTCTCTGAAACATACTCGTCTTGCAATTAGAATAGTTTTTAAGGTGAATTCGTACATAAATTCAGTAATCATCCGTATGCAAACAGTATACAACATCGAAATTGCTACGCTCAGCAAAACTGGAGGTTTCCTAATCCACCTACATAGATGATTAGCAAAGTATTTTACTCAATGCTTAAATATACAAATACTAATAAGCCCATCAAATGTCTATTGTACGATTAGTTTTTTGTATATGTAGAATCCTATGGAATAACAGTAAGCTAATACTCAATTGACTAAGTAAAACCATCTCATAAGTTTTCTTGTTGTTTGCGCAGATGCTTGATAAAAGATGATACTGTAAATTTTCGATTTGCAGCTTTGGTTTCCAAAAAACTTGACACATATGATGGGTAAGGAAAGATAGACATTTTTATGCTTACTCAAGGTTTACTAACGGAAATACGGCGTTTGAAGTCTGAAGTCTAAATTCAGCTTATTATAGGTGTAATACAAAACAGCCAAGTCGTATGGCATGTTAAAACAGATTTTATGACTTATCTACGTGTCTACAAGCATCATACAGTATACTATTTGAATCCATTTTAAGCAATCACAATTCACAACTTCCAGGTGAACTCAACACAAGCAATAAAAAATTAACGGAAAAATCGTTAAAACATTCGATGTGATAAACGTCTGTTTATAACCGTGAAAATTGAATGGCACAGGCACAGGTAACAAGTAATAACGAAAGGAGTAGCGAGAAGGTAGGTGGAGATACAGGTATCACTGGAAATCAGCGAGTCGTTACTTGATACTTGTTAGTAAAGCAGGAACTGTGTGCTCCTAGTGCTCCATACAACGGTAGGTACTTCCGTTCTGTACAGTACAAACAAACACAACATACAACCTTTATTCGGTTTAAGTGTAAAAGAGTCTTTAATGGATGTTGTGCATAATATCTGTAAGACCAAGTTGATTTACATGTACCTAAATCTAAATAGTTAATTGTTTTTTACTGTTTTTATGATGCAGAAAACAAATAGAATATTTATACAACAAATTCTAACAATTTGACGAAGCATGCCATAAGACAAGCTATTATAATCTTCGTGACAGACAGAAGCTAATGAATATATTAAGCGTAAGTAAAATGAATTCAGAGTAAGATCAATGTTAATCAATGACGAAAGTTATTCATGCAAGTTTAACCAAACATTATTTCTGCCATTTTTAGAATTACAATTATTACAAACCATTCCTTCCTGGACTAAGAGATCTTCAGTTAAAATAAATTGAAATGATGGAGCTTCCGGTTTGAATTTCTCAATTGATATTCATATGTATGTACATAAATCTCATAATTACTTCCAATTCAAATATATCAAAAGACGAGTTTCAATTAGATAGGTAGTGTTGTATGTAGTTAAGTAGGTACTATTCTCTCTTGCAACGAGAAAATCGTATAAAATTAATTACCTCGTTAGAATAATTTGGGATTTCATAGTAGAGATCTTATTGCGAAGTGGCTGCTTTGTCTTTTGCATGTTGTAGAAATCAGATTATTATTTTGTACAACTTTTCCAAAAAGATTTACTACGAAAATCTGAGACTAATACTAATAATGTAATAATCAATTCTAGGTAAAAGAACTGCTCGAAATATTTCTTAAATTACTGTCGACTGGGACAGACTAATTTGATTTATGCGAAAATAATATATGTGCAATGCATATAGACTATATAATATGCATAATTATAAATGACATAATAAATAACATAAATTGAGCTAAATAGTAGCCATAGCCGTAGCTCATTGGCAGTACCTTGCTCTAACTAGGTGCGAGTAGCTCATTGGTATTACCTTGCTCTAACTAGGTGCGAGTATATGTTAACTAGTATTTAGTATGGAATGGTAAGAATAGAGTATGAATATTTATTATATATATATGATCGTTGGTAGGTTTACAGAAATATTGCGCATAATAAAAATAGTGCTGAAAGCCTTGATGAAGGAAGGTGAGAAGGAATGCCTAATAGTTAGCATATACTGAGGTATAGTTTGTGATACATACAGTTAGTAAAATAAACAGGCGGAAACGTGTATTGCTTTAGACATTTATTAGTGTGAGTCGGTTATTGCGATTCTGAGATTTTTGCATAACACATACATAATATGCACTAATTTTAGACGTAAGACTATTACGTGCATAGAAGAATATGTGTAGTGAAAAGAAGTTTTATGATGCACAAGCTGCTCTCCATGTCTATCTTGTCTCTAGCAAAGCAAATACAAGTGAATTGACTAAGCAAGGTAAAAGGAAAGGTAGACGTTAGATAGAAGATGATTGGGGAAGGGATGGAAAGCATAGGAGGATGGGAGGGGAGATTTCTTGGTGATGTTTTCATGAAGGATTCTGCATCGTAGTGTAACTAGTTATAGACATTCATTTACGTAGTACAGACAAACAGAGATAGTCGACTTTTTTGGTTACTTAGTATTAGAAGAAGTTGAAGTAATGTAGATAGACTAAGTTGTTGTAGTAGAAGGTAGTGCAGTTATAGGAAGATTACGTTAGGTTGTTGTTATGTTGTTGGATTGGTTTAAATGTGAATCTGAAATTGAAGTGAGTAGGTAAAGCTTAAAGCATCGCGTTGTTGCTGAGTGGAGGAATATAATGATATAGGAAATTCACTTGCTGTACAGACAGAACAGAGGGTTAGAGAGAGGATAGGAGGAATGAGGAACTTTAGTGAAGTAAATGGTAACGTAACGTAACATAACGAGGAGTTGAACTGAAATGCAATGCTGCTATGCTGGTCTGGTTTGGCTGAGTGAACTGGAGTAGTGAAGTGAGGCTGAGAGCTCACCTTGCTATTGCTATGATGGTTTGACTTGGCTCCCTGCTGCTGGACCAGACCCAAGCACTAAGGTAGCAAGCCGAATCAGTTCTCTCACCGAGTTCTGCCAATGTGGATGTGTACTACCCGCTCCCGCTACACACACTTTTCTCACTCACCTTTAGATTTACTTTACTAGGCAGACGTAACTAGACAAGCCGAGCACCAGCACTGCACATACCTTTAGACACACAATAGATAGATAGTTTAGGCGAAGAAGAGTTCTCCATTTACGTTTGTTCTCATCTCCTGCTTCCAGTTTTATTTGTCGGAAAAGGAACGCAACTGAACTTATGTACAAACAAAGTCACTACAGTACACACTTTTACTTACCTTTGTGGTCCAGTTAAGTCCACTCGAAAGTCCAATACTGTCCTGAGTGAAATGGCAATAGGTTCAGGTTCTTACAGTTCATACGCCACATGACAATGTGCTAATAGTGTTAAGTTGTTTGTTTTCTTCTTGGTGAGAGAATCTTTGTCCTTCTATGTACACAAATATAACATAAAGTATATAGAAATAAATATATATTATATACTTATATAGCAAATAAACTTACTTTTACTCCTACTTACTACTACCCATGTAGTGTGAAGAAAACACCTACAAGAAGAAAAGAAGAAAAGGAAGACAAGGACACATGCCCATTGACATTCATCATTGCTTCCTCTACTACTGATTGTCACTTGTCGTTTTGCCCTCTTATGTCTTATTGTTGTCAAGAATTAGGAATAGGAGTGACGTGACAGGAAAGAAAATTCAATTTGATTTGTGATTTTCACTTGACACTCAAGACAAACGAAAGGAAAAGCAAAGAGACGTTACATAAAGGTGCACACTTTTCTACATCTACAAATCAACTTTCTACAAAATACAAGTCAAGGTAGTTGACGTTTTCTTCGGTTTATTGTTACCTCAATATAATATAATGGTATACCTTTGAGTCTCGATCGACCTCTCCGCCTCTTCATCCCCGTTTTTTAAACAACCAACTGATTGTGTGAGTGAAACAGTTTCAGCTGTTTATTTGACAACTTTATTTGCACACTTGCTCTCTTCTCCTCCTCCTCCTTTTCTTATATCAAGCCGGAGTGAATGCAAGAATCTTTTTAAATCTTCTCACATAATTTGACAGACACAATGACATGACACGAGGTGAAAATTCTTCACCATTCTTACTTCAAGTTACTAACACAGAACAGAAGACAACAAGACAGCTTACACCTCACTTATTTGAAGAAAAGAAAACAAGACAAATGATTACAACTTTATGACAAGATAAAATATTCTTTGCTACATTTGCTACTTCTGATTTACTGTTTACATTTCTATTCTCAAAGTTTATTGCAATTCGTCAATATTCACGGACTCTCATCCCGCTTTGTCTTATCATTCTCTCTTATCGCCAATTATTCCAACACTTCTTTTGAGCACAAGATAGACACAGACAAGGAAGATGATGGCAAGTGTCAGTCAAGTTCAGGCCGCCGTTTCAAATTCGGCCAGATGTCGCCGGAAACAAGCCAAACCGCGCCGAAAAAAAGGTCAGTTTCCTGTTTTCTTATTTATATACGCTTTTTAGCTTAGATTTCAGCGTTTCTACAGACAGGGGCCTGAAATGACGCCCGGCTGATTACTCATATTTTATACGGTGGTATTATTAGCAGATTCGCAGCTAGTAAAATGAATATTTATCAAAAAATTGTATTTACGAACATAGTTGAGTTACGTACTATAGAACATGTTGCATCATATTACACTATAATTGCAGTTTATGGGCGATTTTAGCGTTAACTTCATTTGTGTACATGCAAACAAGACACTTTCTGCAACGATGTTATTTGTTGTATATACGAACTATATTGACATTCTACACATGCAAACATTGCATTCGCTGCGAGCTCGGCTTTGTTCAAAGTCAATACGCTAAACGTGTTAAATTGAGATTTTGAGTTCCCATTTTCAATTACTCAAAAACTTTGATGTATCCCCTACTTACTAGTTACATATGGTATATACCAATTGCCAATACTAATGATATCTCTTCAATTAGCAATATGATAGCATA
>JAAAYG020059022.1:0-10131 GCA_009936455.2 Tomocerus minor
CAAAAATAAACCCAACAATTTTAGAAATAATTGCTGTGCTATTTGTTGGATAAAGGGTTGACGCTTGTGAAACGTATGGCCCATCTCTGTTACAAAAATTATTTGTTTACCCTTTTCAAAATTTCGAATCTAAATTACGAAATGCAGGTTCGTCGTTTTACCGGGATACATCTTAAAGTTGGGCTGCGAAAATACATGCATTTGGGATTAACAAATCTTTTAGTTCTTCATTTCCTATTTGCGGGAAGCGCAAGGTTTTTTTTAGATTTAACATATCTATTGTTTATGTTAAAGTATTTCATATTTGCGCGAAGCGCAAGAAAATTTTTCGTTTTCTTTCCCTTCCTGATTTTTTGTTTTCTTTTCCTTCCCGATTTTTTTCTTTACCTTCCCGATTTTTTTCTTTACCTTCCCGATTTTTTTCTTTATCTTCCCGACTTTTTTCTTTACCTTCCCGATTTTTTTCTTTATCTTCCCGATTTTTTTCTTTACCTTCCCGATTTTTTTTATACTTGCCCGATTTTCTGTGGAAGTTTGGCCTTCGCCTAACGGCGAAGACCAACTTCCCGGTAATCTCATTACCGCAACCTTAGCTTCCCGATAATCTCATTTCATTCAATTACTGCCGAATTTCCACCAGCGAATAAATACCTCAATACACTAAAATCATAGACAAAAATAAATACCTAAATACCCTAAAATTATAGACAAATAAATACCTAAATACACTAAAATATACAAATAAATACCTACTCAAAAATGCATGATTTTCTTGATTTGAGTTTTGTAAGACAATACATGTAAAGCTTCTATAATCGGTATGTTGGGTATAATTAAGAATCCTTCCATTTTGCGTCGGTGGATGTGTAAATGACGGAAGGTTTTGGTTGGATACTCTGCAACTCTGTAAGCAAATCTCAATTAGATAATATTTTAAATTGACATTATTATTAATATTAAATGTGGCACCCACAACTTACTTTATTGCTAAATGTCAGCTAAAATGCTATTCGTCAAGTCGTCAATTTTTTTGTCTTTTTTTGAGATGTCTCTGCCAATGTCCACCCTCCGAATATCAAGCGCAGGCGATCCGTAGTATCCATATGAAGATGAAGTGTAAGAAGCTTTGTAAACTAAGAAAAGAAATGCCCCGAATAGTATCGCAGGTGTTCCAACATAAATCAGTAAACTGTAGAGGTTACTCAAGTCTGTCGACGTAGTTCCTCTCAATGTAAACTCTTGTTCAGATCGCAATTGGGAAACCCCAGATTCTTCTTCCGCTTGTGAGAATTGATTAATTGAAGTTGATAAAAGAATAGCGAGACTTAGAAACATTTTCTTTTGAGTTTAGAAAAAATCGAGATACTCAATGTCAAGATCAAATTGTGAGAATTCGATAAGGTTGCTTTCAAAATGATGTTAGCAGATGGAAACAAAATTAAAGACTGTGTTCATTCTCTTACTAACTTGGATAGCAAAATCTACGCACTAATACATTTCATAATTGTTTACAGAAGTATTCATTCTTTTTGACTATCTTACCATTCTATGAGACAGATTTAATAAGCACATTTCGTCAGATCAGGAAATCATGTTGACTGCTTGGGAACTCTGAACAGGGATCATGTAGTTCATACATAGGAAAATTGCAATCATTATGATCGCGTGTTAAGGCTATATTATGTTTAACATTGTCAGGTTGTTAGTTGTCACCGAACAGAATGGTCGTAGCAGGAAGCACACACTTCACTTCACATGTGACAATTTTACCGTAGGTATCTAGTTATACTACTCACATTTGGAATTCCGAAAGCAATTATTATTATTCTACTTAAGACAAAACAACGATAAGATTATAAATCTCATCCAATACCGATGTGAATACTTAATAAAAAATGCTATGTTAGCATTTTGTTCTAGTGGGATTTGAACTCCTTATTTTACACAGTGTAGGTTGTGAGTGAGGTTTGTGTCTTATCCAGAATATGCAGATATAAACCAAAAGTATATCTATAAGATTAATCCTACTGCCACCTCTCTGGTACTATCTATCACAATTAACACAAACTCATAAAACATTACTGATTTTAAGTAAGATAATGCGATATCTATAAAGCAGAATTTCGCAGAAGTTATACCCCACAAACCACACTTAAAACAGTAGAAAAAGTAGTAGGTATATGATAAGATATAAATAGGATATATTGAGTAGTACAATCATGTCATAAATTCTTCAATATTTACATGTATGTAATGCTAAGTGCAGTCACAATTGTCCACAATTTACGTTTAGTCTATGAACACTTTACAGAGTCAACGATTACAACTTTACTAGTATATGTTTATGCATAAATTACTTTCTGTGAAACAATTAAAATCTACGGAAATATTGAAATATATATTATATTGGTAGAATCAGCGAGGGAGCATTTTTTGCCTGGAAAACAGCTTGCGACTTAAACAACAAACTTCAATATTAAGTACTGGTATACCCGGTATTGCCTAACCTAACTAGGTGTACACACCGTTATTTTCAAAGTTTCAAAATACATGCTTAAATAGATTTACAGATACAAATTTCCAGGTGTTTGCGGGAGGAATTAATAACCAGCAGTTGAAATGGTGGTTAAATATGCGCCAGCACTTGGTGGGCCAATTTTTCGATTTCGGTTTCCAACGATGGACGGGATCTGCTATAGGTACTTCGGTAATAAAAACTACCACCCGTGGTTAAGCGAAGTAATAAATAAATCAACAAAGCGAAAATCACCGATGGGATGCCTATATATGTGGCAAATAACAATAAAATTCCCAGTCCAATATTTGCATCTCCTCTGGGGGTCACTGAATTTGTAGACTTTGCATTCGGATCCAATAAATTACAGTTTGTCAAGCCGCTAATGCCAGACTCCAGCAGCAAAACAGGCTGGGACGTTGTGAAAGTAATTAAAGCACTAATCAGAACAAAGAAAATGTATTTCACCATCTCGATCAATTCCAGGGTTCAGTTAATTGTGTCACAGCCGCAGTAGCTATACAAAATGAGGTTCAGTACTGGAAACTCTTATGATGTGTATGGAATGCAATCATAGGGTATTGTGTCGGATTTTGTGCGGATTCTGTATATATTTTCTACATGAGACTCATGAGTCTTGGTCGTGGTCGTGATTCGTAATAATAGTGAAGCGGAAAACACTGAACACTCAAAGAACTGAATATGTGTGTACAAATATTACTATGTAGTTCTTTGAAACTTATAAAATTATACTTTGTTCATTCATTCAATCCAAAAAGGAAATTATTCATTGTCTATATGCGTACTGGGTTTACTAATAATATAACCTGTTGTCAGCAGAATCTGAAATACAATGCAAGAATCATAGAATCCCGATTGCTGGCTTTACAAAATCTTTGTCTCGTGATTCCATTTCATCATCCAATTGTTTGTACAAAGTGTACATCTTCACTTCCTGCATACATTCACCTGCTCCTACACGCATAATAGTAATTCATTCAGGTTGCTTGCGAATCTGGCTAAACCTGATCTTTAGCTCTTGAATGTTCTTCGTGTAACTCCAAATGGTATGTGTGTTTGCTCTTCTTTTGACAACTACTAACAAATATACTGTTTGTTATTAGTGTATGGAGCATTCTGTGATTACTCTACTACCACATTGAACTGCAATTTTCTTATCCAACTGAGCAGGATGGAAGATTTTATGCACGCAATAATCTGGTTATAAGTTTAATCATACAGTTAGACTGTATTAAATAGCTGTAATACAATTATCAGGGACACAGAACAGAATTTGCAAGGTATTTAGCATGGACAGATCCCAACGTGTACCTAACACGCAAACCATCAAAACTCGGTCTATAATTTATAATCTATAACAGAAGGGTTATTTTCATTTTTCTTATTGGCCCCTTGTGCTTGTGCAATAGTATTTGATGATGCATATTAATTAAGTTTCTCTAGATTTGTACAATTTAATTGGCACAATATACAAGTACTTCTACATCCGTTTTTCCTAGGATGAATACCTATTCTATTCATTCTGTAATAATGACTCAATTAGCAGGCTAGGCGCTTCAACTGACAAATATTTTCTATCTACAATAGGTACGATACAATCTAGGTATAATCGTAGCTACGGTATAATCTAAGAAATATGGTCGCCATCAGTATCTGTAACTGCAAATGCTGATCTCTCATCAGCAGTTGATATATTTTGTACATTTTTAATTGTAGATTGGTGAAACAGATAATTTTATTATTGCTCCAAAAGTAACTAATATGAAATAATAACATGGTACTATTTCCAATATACAAATTGTTGTGATTCATGCAGATTGGTTCAAATTGATACCAGTCAGTTTCACTCAGTTTACTGCAAAGTAAGGATTGTGTCCCATTCTTCACTCTACTGCCAGTTTGCGTAGGTCTAGAATTAGGAAAATTCTATACACACGCCTTCGTTCGTATAGTCCACCTTGGCTTCGGTAAGTAAATTCGTCAAATAAATCATCGATATCATCGTGTACTGAATAGTGCTAAGTAAAACTGTTTACTTAGTGTGGGCATCCCAAGACATTTAAAGTCTGCATTATTCTAGGAAGATAGATTATATTGTAAAGCATTACTGTAGAATAAAAACTTTCCATCGGACCATAATTATAAGATATATATGAGTCAACTTCTACGCTAAAATCAAGCTAAAATGATGCATTACTAATACCACACAATGTCCACAATGAAAAAACAAAAATTAGGAATTGCTAATTTTAAAAAGGTACAAACAAATATTTTATTCACATTTCATTACTGCACACCTTATTTATATTCTAGATCTACATTGTCAATTTCAAAATAAAACTCGGTAGTTCACCAGTAGTTCCATAGTTCTATTTCATCACAAGTTATTTATTTATAATATAAATTATTCATTACACAACGTAAGTATGTTTTGTTTGTATAAAACGACATCAAATGAGTTAGTCATTGCAACACTTTGACTTTAACAACATACAGAACTACAACTACATTATTGGTAGTTAATTAAAGTCAATTCTACGCAGGTGTATACGAAGGATATAGACTGCCGAGTTACACAGGAAAAGATACTGTTTCTAAAAAGGTATATTCAAGAAGTTACTGATCATTACAATGATCAGCAAGTAACTTCTTGAAAGTAAATTAGGATTCATTATAGTTATGTTTCTGTATACAATTTACAATGCGCTCAATCAAGGCCATCCACTTAAGACACGTATTATTTTGTCAATAATATGGCTATAAATTCAATGAATAATTATTTTCATAAATAATACTGTCACAAAAGGTTATATTTTCGATTGTAAAACATTGAAAATGCATAATTTACAATAGTCAACTAATGTCATTTTATTTATATGTACTAATCGTAAGTTTCTATTCAACTAAAACTATTTCTTATCGCTTATGTTAAGACAGGACTTTCAACACAGGGTGAGTGGTGGTGATTTCATTAATCAGTAACACATTTTCTTGTCGCCAACGTTCAGTTAATTATGCTGTGAGCAACAAAACTCGAATACATCCTGATTAAAAATAATACAAAGACTTTGCATATTTTGAGAACAATAAAATTATTGTTGACCTTCCGGTAGTCTACTATATACTACAAAAATTTATAATTAATTGCTATAATAATTAGTCTTTTAGTCTGAATCGTCGTCAGTTTCAAGAAATCTTCCATCGTCATCGTCGTCTGTGTAAATATCATTTCTGGTGTCGATGTCTTGATGCTCAGACTCATATGCTATCATTTCGTCATCACTCAAATGTGGACTCCCTTCTATAAATTGGGAGAATCTGTAACATAGAGAGATATAATTCGTAAACATCAATCCTCTAAAAGTTGTTTAGGCATTACGACTTTTAAGAGGTACGAAGAAAATGTCTCCACAACTTACCTAATGGGATCTTTCAATCTGGTAACAAGTTTCCACGATTTACAATCAGGACTCGAGCAAAATTTTTTCAATTCTTTTAATCCCTTCTCTGTTTCAATTGCTCCTTGCTGAAAATATTCTTCCTCTGTCAGAAGCAGTACTTTTGGTGGAAACATACGCCTACTATGAAGAGCGAAATCAACTTAAAACATGATATATGGTTACAAAGCATTCTTTTCACGAATCAAAATTTTATTACATAAAATTGTAAACGAATAAAAGGGCTTACTAATATTTTTGTGCGTTATAACCCAGCCAGTTTCCAAAACTTTTTATTAATAACAGAATTACAATAATTGCTGTTGACATCTCCACTAGATCGCTACTAAAGTGAATTAACACCAGGCCACCAACCTGTCACAATTTAGAAAGTTCAAGACATATTGCGTTAATAGGGCCTTCGTTTCTTCGATGCACAATTCCTGGTTCCGAATATTAGTTTAGAAGTACACAGTGATTTATCATAACCAAAAATTGTGATTACTGGCTATTTTTACCAGTGTAATTTCTCCATGAGAAAGCATGTAGTTGACAGTGCATCAAAGGACCAATTACAATAGTAGGGAACTTAAAACAAAAATTAGTACTAGGAATTAGCTTGCCTGCAAAGCCCATGTGATGATGTCCAATGTTTTCGGGTGTGTTGGTGGCCCCCAACGGTAGCAAACAAGAAGGGCAATTATAGCTCCTATTGTCACATAAACTAAGATATATGGTAATCTCTGGTGCAGAAGCTCCTCAATATGTATCCAAGTTTCCCCCGCGAAGTAAAGGAACAACAGATATAAAGCACTCATTGTAAGATAAGATGTCTTTCTCTAAATAAATAATCCAAACAAAATTGTCAATTGTACAATGCGTACACATCATATTAAATTATTGCTAGGCAGACTACGAGTTTTACTAGTTACCTACCCTGGTCCACGATGTTTGGTCATTAATTAATAACTGATGATACTTATACCAGAATCCAAATCTTTCATGGGTGAAAATTGAAATTGTAACCACAAAATCTGACTATCGACATATCACGTTTTTTTTACGAAAGGGCTCTCGATATTTTATGCGCAATTTGGGTTTTCCGTGCACAATTTAGTACCGTTTTACCGCTTATTCGGATGCATTTAAAATATTTGGAGTTTTGGATAACTCTGTTTATTACTAGTTATTACCAATAATAAGGCAGAACAACACTCAATTAGGGGAGACACCGAATATAACAATGGAGACAGACAATAATCAAGGTGCACATTTTTTTGGGGGCTTAAAAATCATCTATGTATCTCTAGGACAGCAGAAACTAACTTTTGGACAGCAACTCAATATGCTACAAGGACTAGGAGTGTCGCAGTAGAGTAACAACAGTTACACATACAATAATATTAAAATACATATTGCTTTGTGTGGAGCATTATCCGAAGTAAATGTGGACGTTATTTTCATTCAAGACAGAGAAATGAGAAATTAATATAATTATACAACTGCTTTTTTCTTGGAAACAGGGCGCCTACAACAATATTGATAATATCAACAAAAATATATTGAATACTACTGATTTTGACAGTCATTAATTTCATTCTTGCAAATCAATTTTTGACAAAACTGAAATTTTTTGACCAAATAACATTATTTTTGTTATTTGACTGAAATATTATTACAATACCACCTAAAAATAGCTTACTAATCAGCCCTCTCATATCAACATGTCGTTTGTACAATGCATTAGAAACCTCAATATTTTTTTACTGATCCGTTCATAGTTTTTAGGGCTTTATGTAAGTAAAATAGTAATAGAACACATAAACCATTTTTAAATGACCACTCATCATGAGATGGATATTACGTAAACAATAAATAAATGTATAGTATTTCGAATATGGTGTATTTATGACATAAATATACCTTGGGAAGAAATTTGTGAAGAATTATGAGCAGCACTAAAATAGCAGCAAAAGCTCCGATAAAAGTTCCAGATGTGTAAAAGAACATAGTTGACCGCGCCAATTTAGGTGACAAGAAAAATAAGCATATTCCGAGTACCAGCAATATAAATTTCCATGGATCGATTGCTAATAGAACATTCAATACAATGCTATATGAACTTTAAAGGAATTAATTATAAAATTGGTTATTTCATTTGGCTACTTCAAAAATATTATTACTCACGGCGAATTAACATCATTGCAACGTAAGGCCTGGTCGTAGAAATACCCACACAAGAGGAATTAAAAGTGGGAAAGTTTGCCTGAATCAAAGAAAATATTCATGCATTTTTTACTAAACTTTTTTGAATAACTTAAAAATACAACAATGGTCATAAAATTTAATTTGCAATAGTATTTAGTGTCCCTTACATCACGAGCTCTCCAAGGCAGGAGGTTAGCGGCCCACAATAAAAATTTCGTTGAATGAACATATTGGTGATGGACGTCGTCGGGATCACTGCCTTTAAGTAATTTTATATCGTCAGCTGAACTAATAATTCGGAGCTGTTAGGGCAAATGAGTAGACAGTGTTGAATATACAAACACCCGTTAAACATTGTGTGTGCCCACTCTTACATCACAGTTATACTTCGTTGAATCACATTATAAAATTAACTGTAAAAGCCATACCGTAGCGGTACGGAAGTAGTAAACCAACACTTTAGGATCCCCATCGCGGCAAAAAATTTGAAATTCCAACTTATTGTCCACATCTATAGATTTGCCACTTACTTTCAACTTATGAACTCGAGACTGCTCTGGTTTTCCATCTAGTACATGCGTAAAACAATTTAAAATGAAATATAATGCAATATATATATACGGTTTACAGACATTAGAGCAGTATTAAATGAAGCCAATTTTAATATCAATTATTAAGTAACTTACTTGCTGCTACGCATGGACAGCGAATCGCTCCAAACCATAACAGCAGAACAAAAATGACAAACTTCATAGTTTTATTTTTGATATCCGACACAATTTACTGGGGGCCAGCAATATTAATAGAAAGACTATTATTTAATGTATAATATAGTCTTGCACGTAACATAACTTCCAATAAACTAATGGAAGGCGACACAACGCGGTGATTGAATGACTAAGGCCATCGGATCAGAAAATGAGGGTTATTTGTAATTTCTATTCTGTAATATAATAGACATTCCAAATAATTTACTTCTCAATTGCTAAGGCCAGTGTAAGATGATTTGATTAATGAGGATTTAAACTTCCCAAAAACCTTTTTTAGTTTGTACATACTTAAACTTACCGTAACTTTAACAAGTAATAATAAGTAGTAATCCCCCAAATATTCCACCGGTTGTACTTTGCGCTGAATTGCTAAAAGACACGCCCACAAATTATGGAGATCAGAGGTGAACAGAGAGCTACTACTTTAGTATTACCTGTAACAGAGAGAAGTTCAAAATTAGAATAACAATTAATTATTAATATTATAAGTCATCATAAAAGACCATGACGCCCACTCACAAAGGCATCACCTGTCACCATTTTTAAATATGAAGCCTTCCAGCCACACACAACCACAACAAGCGACAATACCTAACAGCTATGGCTCGCTTACAATTTACTCGTCGTATGATGCAATAGTCCGACACTTCCACAATAATCTGCGGGTTCCCCGGCTCGGCTTTAGTCTTTTAATTTTCTGCGTGGTGGTATATAACTGGTAACTGACAATAGGTCTTTTGAGAGGCCAATGTGCCGGACGTGAAGACTTGATGCGACGTAATTTCAAAAGTTCAATTTCTGTTTCAAAAATTCAAAATCTGTTAAAATTGTATATGACGTGAAGCGATCCAAGGGAGGTCAAATTTGAAAATGGGGGTTCAGAACTTCGAAACAAACGACGAGAATTTTCGGTTTCCTGAGATCGTATGTCTTATTAACGTCGCGGGCATCTGTTTGAACCACAACGCGCGATATTTTAGTAAACAATACTTGCCTGAAAGTCTGAATTCATTCATTCAGACTACCTATTTCTCAGTTCAGAAACTTTAGATCCCATTGCATCCGACCAGAGTTGGGACTTTTGTCAATAACTCAACTCAACCCAACTCACTTTTCCCCTCGAGTCAGTAGCCAACTCAACTCAACTCAACTCACTTCCTGCCTTTTTTTCGTGACCGAC
>JAAAYG020059033.1:0-10129 GCA_009936455.2 Tomocerus minor
GTTACATCTACTACAAGAGAATTAATAAAAGTAACTATAGTGAGAATTAAGAAAATTAACCAATAACTGAGTTGCCCTAGTAACTTATAATCAAAAACCCATGTTGAATTGGCTAATGGAAGGTTGTGAAATCAAAACTTATTTGCATTTTAATAATTAAGATTCCAATACTTGGCAACAGCCGTTTTAATACGGTTTGGTTTATGAAAAAGGGCTAATTTTAAATGGCCGATTACTTAATGATTCAGTCTTTATTTTTTCATTGACAATAAATGTTACTTATTTTTCAAAAGTAGACCACTCAATATTATTACAGCGCAACTGACACTTTACAAATAATTACTATTCAAAAATGAAATATTTTAAACACTTTTTATCTGTTTTCGCCATTGTAATCCTTTCCGGAAACGGTTCAACATGTACGTTTGAACCTTCATAAAAATATATCGACTCAAATATATTTGGATGGAAAATCAATAAGTGCTTTAATTTCAATGTTTAAATTAATAAACCGTGGTAAACACGGGTGTAGCGATTTTTGATTTTTCCCTCCACCCAGCATTGCAGACTCTATAACCATATTACAATACACCAATATCAACGAACATACCTCATATTTTGATTTTTTTAACCATTTCAAGTTGTCCGATTTTCTTCATTTTTACATAGAAACATCCTTTTTACCTCAAGAACGCGTACAAAAAATTTTAACGAGCTATCTCATTGCGTTTATGATTTATCGCACTTGTGGACGGAAAGACAGGCAGGCGGACGGACGGAACGTCTGGATAATGTAGCTGATCGCTACATAATAATGAGTATAAAGAAAGACCGGTACGCGTTATGTAGAATCTTCACAACCAAATCTTTACAACCTGGGAAATTGACGCTTTATAACCAGAGAGTGGCGCTTTACAACTACACATATAGAAATACATTGTATTATGTTCTTGTGGAGTCATTAACCCCAGTGTGAGTAAGATGGGGAATGCAGTAGTATATATTTCATATTCTGTTGCATATTATTTAGTTAGATATTTGCATTTGCATACACAACTTCTTTAAATGTTTGTTGAGTTATCTGTATACAGTTGTAGTGACAACATCTAAAGCATCAATTCAAATCGTGTGGTAATTTGTAACTCCTCATACTAGAGTTTTTCAACCATCAATATTTTTGACTGTATTAAATAATTAATACCTTTTATTATGTCCCAATTAATCTACATTAAATGGGGGTTTGTACTAAAATTTACTGGTACATATTTCGAACGTACTGTAAGCATCGAACTAAAAAATGTGCAACATACTTTGAAATATACTACTCCATTCCCCATCTTACTCTACATTGTCATATATTTGCATATAGAACAGAGAATCGAATTACCGTATATGCCACCTGCCGTAAATGACTCACACAATTTTTAAATGCGGCATGCCATAAAAGCCGTAAATATGTGTATACCTATATGTATATATACGTCATTTACGCCAAAAAATATTTTACAGCGCACCGACTTCATTCATACTCTGATATGGTATATAGATACTAGGATTAATGACTGCATATGAACATAGTGCAGTGCAATGTATTTTCATATGTCGGTGTAGAGTTTCCCTCTTTGGTTGTAAAGTGTGATTGCCCCTCCGTTGTAAAGATTTGGTTGGGAAGATTCTGGGATCCAGAAAAATCACAGAAATTATTGTGTTGCAGTAGAATTGGTTGCCGGAAATGACGTTGAGGCAAGTGGAAATGTCACACGGACAGAGAGACGCCCAGACCATTATCAAGATGCTTACGACGGACACGGCAATGACAGAATCTCAAGGGTGGGAAATTTGTTTTTCGATTTCAAATTTTCCATGACTACAGGAAGCCCCAGAAAATTATCTTGAAATAAATTGTATAATATAAATTTTAACGAAAATTTTTAATTATTAAAAAATTAGAAGTCTAAAACGTTTAACAAAAAATGCAAATAATAATCACTACAATCTGTAAAATTTGGAGACAGTTTCTTCGTAACTGAAGGTTAAGCCCAAAAATTATATAAACTTGATCCAAATTGGATATGTAGTTACATTTTTGTTGGTTGATGAATAGTCAGAAACTGGTCATTAAGCAATTTTACTGCATTTTAAAATTTACTACCTACTTTAAAAAAATATTTTGCGGGGATCGTGGGCAAAGTATAAGAATGGGTTTGTAATCACCGCAAAAATCTATGGCAATCGGCATTTTATTTATGGCATGCCATAATTGCCGTAAATATTACATCTATTGATGTCAAATTTATTCCGCAATCTTATAAGCCTATGTATTATGGAATTTATTTCTCTTACAACTGTGGAATTTACGCATCGGCACCAAAAAATGATTTGCGGTTTTGCCAACTACATTCTCTGAATATGTACCTCTTGTCATTTTCCAGTAGCTAATTAAAAAGGCGAAAATAATAACTAACAGAAAGTTAACTTTCGAATATACACGTTTATACAAGCTGGGGCCTGTGGGCTCAACTTTTGGAGCCCATGGGTAAAGAATTTTGGATAGGAGACAGTGACGAAGGTTAATTAAAGTTCTGTCCGTATACATTTTAATGTTCATAATTAAGACCTTGTTTTCAGGGCGGACCGAAGTGTTTTGGGTTAAGGGAATCATGTTTCCGAAGTATAGCATGCTGCTCAAGGAATTGCGTTTGGTTTCTTGGGAGCTGGTTCAAATGCAGGGTGGCGTGGTCGTGGAGCGGAGCCGACGTCAATGGAGGAGGCGGATGTTATCACACCAAATCGAAGATTATCTCTGCAAGACTAAGTTGACCTCAACTTATTGACCCCAAAACAAGATAAAAGTGTCCTTTAAAAATACTAACTGTACAGAAAATAGCAATACAAATGTTATTGTGCCCCCTGTTGCCGATGACCATGGCGACCGTATAAACCCGTTATCCCAGTGAGCCCAATTTTGAATATTTTGAACTTCGTTGTAATTGACCTCCAGATGTGACGCAGAATAGCTGAAGATTTGGTTGCATATATCAATTCATAACCGATATTTTTTAAAACAATAGCCAGTGACGGTGGACAGACATAGACAGCACAGTTTTCCTATATAGAGTCTGTACGTCTGTCTGAATAATGAGTGAATTTTTTTTATTATGACAAAGTCCTTGGGACTACACATTATTATAATACAATGTATTATCGGATAATATTAATAATATTTCTTTGTTAAATATAATATTATTATCGCCCTAATTAAAATTACGCAAAGTGAATAAGGCGCATACAGTGTACTTTAAAATTGTATATATGGTATTATGATTTATAAAAATTACCACAGTAATTTGATTTTAAATAAAAAAAACTTCTTGGGAAACAGAAAAATTATATAAGTGAATATTAAAATAGCTTATTCAAAAATTAGATTATTCAGTTTGTGTATCAACAAAAAATAATGTAGCTTAAATCGAACGTCATATTCTTTAGATTTAACGGAAAGGATTTTTGCCAACACTAAAAATCTGCTCCAAATACATTTTCGTATCTCGACAGAAAAACATGGAATACATAAAATCATGCCGATGACATAAATTAAAAATATGGCTGAGATATTCGACTTGGAGAATGATAACGGTTGTAAACTTTCACCGTTTTCACAGTAGGAGCATTTGACAAATTTTTTAATGCGAACGAAAAAATTCCATTCATCATACAGTCCTGAATGTATAATTGCTTTGAGTCGTTGATGTATGTAAACATCCAGGAGTTTTGAGCCACTTTCTTGTTGTTGGGATTTGCTTGAAAAATGAATGGCATGATTTTCGACTAATATGCTACTGTCCAGTTCCCTTTTATATAATTGTTTCTTTAGAACAACTCCGTTTTCAGGTCGCCAATTTGATTCGTCAATGAATTCCAGTAATTCATTTCCGGTTCCAATAAATGCTGATTTGTGACAATCCGAAATCCATTGTTGAACTGTCGTGTTGGGATAATTTGGTGGAATAGTGTGATGCTGAGCCAACTTTTTAAGAATTTTCAATGGTCGGTAGTCGCTGTCGGCGGTTAGCATAATTTCACGAATTAATTTCCAAAAACTGACGAAATTGTAAACACAATAAAGATCCTCACTGCAGTAATCCATTAGCGATTCGTAATCAGCCAAATTATTGTTATAGTGCTCGTATTGATCACTGACTATGTATGGCCATTCTTGAAGTCGGCTTATTGTATCATCTAATTTGGGCGGGATTGCCATTAATCTGCAAGTTATGAAATAACGATTATTACATAGCGAATATTTAGATATTAAAATATTATTGAGAACATTTAAAAGGCAAAATGATTACATACTCAGCATACAGTGTGAATTTAATCATTTATTTTCCGTATTATTAAATAAGAGTAGGTAACGTATTTTTTGAAATTTAAGAATTGCGAAATATGATAAAATTGATAACCAAGTAATTGCTCAAGAACACAAAAGTTTCTTAAAAGATTAATATTTATATTCATTAATTATATATTAAGTGGACTTTAATTAAATAGATAAATAATACGTAAATAAAGAGCGATTTCCTTACAGATTACTCGGCGAGGGCAGCAAAGCACTAAACGTTTTGATGTTGTAGTTAACAATGTCTTCAACTGTATCTATGTGTGTAACGGAGCGTGGAGCTGTCAAATCGATGATGACAATTCCCTTGTAGGCATTAGTGAGTACAACTCCCATAAGTAGAAAAGGTCCCAAAAATAAGCGAAACCAAGTAAGCTTTCCTTCATATTTACTTGGAATATCGTAGCTGACTTCAAGTAAATAGGCATAAAATATCAGAACGAAAGGGATATCTTTGATTTTCTTGAAGTAAAGAACCACATGGATGAAAATACAAGAAATGGCAAAGACACTCAAGGATAATATCCAGGCAGAGGCCTCGTAAGGTTGAACAAATCCAACAAATGACAATTTCTCTGTTAAAATCGAACATGAAAAGTAGGAATATCCTTGTGTAGACGTCACAACAAAATTTGAAGGCTCAAATAATGCAAAACGATCCTTATTAGGAAATGACTGTTCTTTAAAAGTGATAATTAGACTGTTGCTTCCCAAGAGGCAGTCAAAGTTAACATAATATGGGTCATAAGTGGATATGGTTGTATTGGAATTCTGTTGGAAAATTAACGAAAGAGTGATCATGTTCAAATCAACAATTTTTCCCGAAAATGAGGAATGCGCTGCAAACGTCAAATGAGCGATGGGTTTCTCACAATATTCCACGTTTTTAAAATCTCTCTCATAGGGGAATGCCACCAAAAATGGAACAATTTCTAAATAGGTACGAATTCGCTGCGTTTCGAGATATTCAATTGAATCTGCTTTTATGAGCGCATCTTTTGTAATCGGAAAATCTCTTTCGCCAAAGAATTCACTTTTACATTTCGGACAAACAAACCAAATGGAATTTTCTTCCTCCATACTAGAAACTGTGATCTTATATAACCCTTTCGCAAAATCAAAGTTGCTCTCTGCATCCTGACCTAAACTTAATGTTCCTTCGGAAAGGAAATCCAAAAATTTGACATGTTCTGAAGAGCTTCTCAATACAAAATGCAGTGAAAAAGGGTAAAGTGCATGGCTTGCTACTTTTAACCACTTCGGGAATATCAAATTAGCTAAAATGGAAATATACAACCTTTGATTCAACTGTGGTAGGGATATTATGTGCGTCAAACATCTCAATTTCAATTTGCTTATATAATAAATATAATCTGAATCTAATGAATTTTCCCCCAACATTTCATTATTCCATACAGGAAAACCATGTCTTATACCATTGCTATCAATACAATATCCATTGATGGATTTGTTACAGTTTTCGTATAAATTCTTCAAACTTTCTATTCTGGAAAGTGCAAAGGGGTGATTGTAACTGCTAGTCAACTCCAAAATTTCCTTTTCATCTTCGCTTTCTTTGGACAATATAAAATGTGGATAGCAATCTCCAACTATCCCTTCCACCATCCTAATCAAATTCGGATTTCCTTTTCCCACCAAATAATTTATCCACACCAAATAAAATACAAAATATATTTTTTTCATTGTTTTATTTTATGTAAACTCTGCTTTGTGTTTTTCTAATAGTAGACAACAGAAAATTCAGTCAACAAGATGGAAAGATTGTAAAAGGATCAGCGCCTCCACATTTTATGATGATTGTTTTAAACGTTTCTAAAGCCCCGCCGGTTATAGTACAATGATATCAATGTTCGGTGAATTGCTTAATGTTATATGGTTTAATTTCATCAAGACTATTATTAAATATATGATAATTGCGGATATTATCGACTTGTAATTTATCAGGAAATCAGACAAGTTATCCATTTCCTGAATATGCGGCATTAATTTAGGTACCTACCACGAGTTTCATTTCCTATTAAAATTGTAAACACGAGGCGTACCTCTTAAGATTCTGGTCTCTAACATATGATTATTACAATATTTAATTTCCCAAGAAAACATTTTGAAAAATGAAAGAAGGTCATAATTAGTGATGATTTCCGTGTTTGCTTACCAAGTGGGTTCGAGTTCCCTGTTGACATAAAAGTGTGCTACAAACAAAAAAGGTTGTATAAGTTAAATTCTTTTGCCAGGCATACTTCATAATACATACGGCTGTTTGTAAGTTGTATATGAGTTTACCGTCTAATAAATAAGGAACTAAGCATAACATACAGGAACTAAGTTTCGGTCGTCTTGCTCCTACGGAATTCGGCAATATGTTTGAACCTCGTATAGTCTGTCAAGTTAATTTTGCAGTGCCGGCGCTCATTTGAAAATAAAGCTGCAAAATGATGCCCCTTTAATCAATATTTTCAGGGAACATCTTGGTATGTTGATTGTTTATGCAAAAGCAAGGAAACAGTGAACCTTCGTGCTAACATGAGTATCGTGTGTTCTATAGCAGAGAATTGAAGAACGAATGTTCTGAATTCTTAAGCCACGATTGTGCAAACAGGATTTATATAAGAATTAGCAGCTTTGCCTGTTATTCAGCAGTATGGACATTTAAAAATTTATTGCAAAATTCTGTGAAAACACATGGACAATATTACTTCCTCTGGCCATGTATTACGCGGGATTGTGTACTTATAATACCGTCAACTACTGTACATCTCAGCAAATGTAGTAGGGTAGCAGTCCAATGTTCTTTATGGTGTGTTGAGATAACCAATATAGGGAAATTTGTAATACTATATTAAACACCAAGACATTTTGAAACATTTCCAATCTGCTGTTGGCAGGAATTAAGCAAGTTAATGGAATGCGAATGCTCAGCAACATAATACCAATAACCAATAATGCTCATATTTAGTTATTTGGAAGAGTAGTTAGTCTTCCCTGTCTGAAATTAGAGCCCATTTTTAATTTAATAATTGATTAATTATAAAAACCACTATGAAGCAACAACGAAGTCCTAATATATTAGTCAATGTGAATTAAACGACTTAAATCTGTCACTTAGGGTAGAAAATTTTTTAATTCTTGAAACACTATTAACTTATCAATTATAAATTCCCAATCGGAATGAAATTTAATATTTGATACGATTAATAATATATCACTACATTACTGATTTGCAATATTCCTTGGTTTCGTCTTTTCTTGCGCACATTGTTTTTCATTATTGAAACACATTAGAGTGTGTTCAAAATATGAAGAAATTTTAGCCAGTGTAAGCAAAAGCGTTGAAAGAATGAAAAGAAAGCTACAATAGAACAACTACGAAAATCCATCTGGCAACTATCATACCACTTTTAAAAAATCAAAACAAGCACATTCATTTAAGCAATCTCAAAAAAACCAACACATGAAAACAGGCTCGAAAATCAACAAGAATACATCACTAGGGACCAACACAACATTACTTAATTCAGAAGCTGCATGCTCCTCTAAACAATCAAACCCAAGTGAATCGCAAGTAAAAACCAACTCTATTTCAGTGTCCGACAAATTAAAACTTATTCAATGACAGGATGCCACTAGTGATTCGACAAAGATAACCAAGAAAAGAAACAGGCCATGTTACCACATGGCAAAAATATTTGAATTGGACCAGCCTGTAAGTAAACGTAAAAATAATAAGTTATAAGCTATTTGTGAAACTAAAAACAAATTCAGATATAGTTCATGATTTAACAAAAGAAAAAAAGATGCTTATTTTATTTAAAAATATCCTTTCCCTAGGTTTAAAATTTTGCACTCAGAAATATCCAAATTTTGATTTAATTGAAAATTGCATTAAAGAGTCTATATGCAAACTAGCTTGGATTATTCATTTTAAAAGTGAAAAAGGAGAAATTAATTATTATAATATGGATAAAGTTTACAATAAATGCAGAAAACAAAAACTGAATCTTGACGGAAAAGAGAAATTGCACATATCAAACGAAAATGCAATTTTTTCCGACAAAACAACTAGAATTATAATGGATATACTTAACAGACTAATTACACACCCTTTTTTAATACCAATATTTTAAATAACCTCAGATGTTTCTGTAAAGCAAATAATTTAATAATTAAAAATTTAGACAAAAATGGAAGGCTATGTGTAATGGATAAGATCTCATACGATAAAGAAATCATTAACCAACTATCTGACACTTTAACATATTTACCGTCAACCAAATGTCACTATGTTAGGTCGATAGATACTTTTAGAGATAAAGTTAAATGTCTAGAAAAATCTTTACCGATGAAAGTCAAGTTGTCAAATTTAGTTCCTGAAAATCTTAAACCTTCAAACTTTAACGGACTTCCCAAGTTACACAAAAAATATGACGATTTCCCAAAATTGACACCAATATCTAGTACAATGAAAACATATAACAAGCCGTTTAGTCAATTGATGGATTCTTTTTTACAACTAGTAATGTCATTTGTGCCAGATGTCTTACTAGATACCAATCACCTTCTTATACTACTAAATGACCTTGAATTAAATCCCAACAATAAGTACACATTAGTAACTTTGGATATTGAAAGTCTTTACACTTTATACTTTACCGTTAGATATAACAAACAATCAATTAAGGTCATTGTTAGATTTAAGTCTTGATTATAGTCACGTTAAATACGATAATGGCTATTATTTTCAATTCAGGGGGATTGAAATGGGTGGCGTATCTTCGTGCAGCATTGCTAACATAACTGTATATGAGTAACTGAAACCGATGTTTCAAAATATTTCAGAAATTATATTTAAAAAAAGTTTCTTGGATGATATTTTTTTTTAATTATTGATAGCACTGAAATTTTAAATATAGAAATATGGTTAAAAAGCATATTAAAGCACATGTATTTAAAATTCACTTTTGAACACAGTCCAAATTCCATAGCTTTTTTAGATTTTCAAATTTCACTAAATAATGAAACAGAGAGCGGATATGTATTAATTTATTTGCAAGCAACACTTCACGAGTGAATGATGACGATGAATTGCAATGGAAAACGATACTTTCTGTCCATGCTTTACTTATATCGAGCCAAACCCCTTAGGGAAAATTTTTTTCACCCGAAATTTGTCATTATTAGGGACGTCTTTTTCCATGTAACTCTGCCCCCAATTGGAGAATATCATAATATAACAATAAGTTAATAACTAATAATAGACAATAGATTATAGGGCATATATTCTGTGCTGTGATTTTCCATAGCGCAGGATTTATGCTCAATAATATTGATTACACGAGCTTTTTTCAAGGCTGGGATAATCTTTTATAAAAAAATATTGCCGCGTAAAAATCGAAGTTTAATTATGTATATAGGTATCGCAGATTAAAAATATTGGCTCAATTTCAGAGTTTTACAGAGAGTTGAACTTCAATACAATAGAATTTTTCGTTCAATTTTTCAATGCCGCATATTTATGTGGCATCCACATTATGCATGCAAATTTTGAAAGTGTTTACATATGAAGGGTCGTAAAGCCCCAAAAGTCCAACCTTAAGCACTTCGAATTTCAATTGGATTATCAAAGAAATTGCTTAGCATGATTTCGACTGGGAAATTGAAAAGTGGGAAGCTTCCCAATTTCCCAGTGGGAAAAGTGGGAAACAAAATGCC
>JAAAYG020059044.1:0-10129 GCA_009936455.2 Tomocerus minor
AGTATATGATGTGAGTGAACCGTGCACAAAAGAGAAAACATTTTTTACTGATTCTATGTACTGCTGTATAATCTTCCATCTCTCTGATCGCTATTACTCAAAACTACATAGGATCAGAGGGGCGAGAAGAGGAGTTCAGCATCTAATAGCATACTATTGTACTCCAAGGGCCACAATCTCCGATTCTACGTCATCCTACTCGATTCATACATAATATACTATACAGTCTGGAACGTAACTGGCAGGATGTTGGGAGAATTGTCTGTGCACTTTAGTAAATCGTCCAGATGAAATTGTATACTTAATTGAATGAAAGGGCCAGCACATCATTTAATATGCCACATCAACAGGTCCAATCCAAACTCTTAACAGACACAACACCAATTATTGATTACCTACCCAACCTATTGAGCTAGAAGAATAGATACTCTATATCATTTTACATCGTATGTAAGTGAGGTGTCTTAATTCATTCTAAGGTTTCCGTATTCTGTTTTCTAAGAAAAACAGGAAAGTCAATTTAAAGGCCAATTACCTACTAATAGACAAACAATTATACTCCCAATTACCTTTTGCTATTTAGACAAGTAGCAAAAAGTGCCTACCTCAATTTATATGATGTGGGTAGAGTGGGTACGCTTACGCGTTAAAATCAAATGACAACTTCATAACCTAATCTTCAGATAATTGAAGCCCCTACAATTTTATACTAAGATATGCCTTCTATCTGTTCCTGTCGAACTAGATCATTACTAACGTTTAATGTAAATAGCAGAGCATCCACATAATGATTGGCAGAATCATTACATTCGAGCATTCACAGATTTCGCATTGACATTTACAACTCATTTTAAAAAGGCTAGGTAATGTAGGTTTGCAGGTAGGTAGAACTGATAGAAAACCATGTTAGTGTTAAGCTTCTAATTTCTAGTTAACCTAGTCAATCAAAGCGAGAATGTTCCAATAAATACAAAAACAATAATTATCACATTAGCTAGAACACTAACGATAAGTGGTGTGAATTCAAGTGCGTCTCGCCTTCACCTTTACCTTGCAACAAAAATAATGAAATCAGCACAATCAAAATTCTCAGCTACAACTTTGATGGATTACCCTTGTGATCGATCAATCAGTCGCCTTCTTGCTTGTATTATAGTGACTGGTTTTTATTAAATATTTTTTCAATGCATAGTAATGAAACTATAAGTATATGCGCATAAGTAATACATGGACATATACTAGGAACTCTTCTAAATGCATTGGAAATCTGTTTACATAGCTAGAAATGTTGTTTACATACAACTTAGTCTGTTATATGTACACATTATTGGTGTTGAACTGAACGCCTATTTACACGTACGTAAGACAAGAACTGACGATTGATACATTTTTTAGTTGTGTGTTTGTCTTTTTCTTATCAAACTACCTATTTTATTTTAGACATATTCCATGCAAAAACCTGTGGATAAAAGCAAGTTGATTGCAAATAGGTGCCTAAATAAAGTCATGAAATAAACAGAGTTGTATATTTCATGATTTTATTGTATCAGTATTTTACCTGTATCAATGTAGTTGTCGTTTGTTTGTAAAAACTTTTCTTGCATAGTAATTAAGTTTTATAGGTCATAAGTACATAGGTAGTTTTTACTTCTGTTAGACGATAGCTCATGCACAATATTCAAGTTTTCCATTTAAACTTTAATATAATCCTTTTCAGAATCTTAAAACGAAATTGTTTCATAAATATCGATCGGTACAGGATCTCAGGCATATAATGCAAAGTAATAGAGATATGACGATGAAATAGTTAAAGTTTGTGATCTCACTAAAACCGTATAGAACAAACATACATAGTTTTCGCGATGAAAGCCTATTCAAATACTCCAGTCTTCATGCTCGATGGGGCAATGGTAATAGTACTACAAATAGTGGGTAATCTTTGTATTTCATTCTCAATTCAAAGCGCAGAGCCTTGAAACTTTTAAATGCTCTCAAATTCTCTGCACATACGAAATCACAGAAACACGACAAAACGCCATCACTGCTGTGCACAATCTTCATTTCTCCATACCTTGATGCGAAGTTAAAAGATTAATTTAAACTAATTCATGTGTACAAGGCTGTCTGGTACCTACTCCCTACCTACCTATAAATATACTTTATAAGAGAAAAGTAACTTAATGAATCTTCTTCATCAATTGAATTATAGGTACCTAGTTCACCGCAATATTTATTGGCATTACTACTAGGTCGCCGTTTAGATAGAAGTACAAGATATGCATATGTACCATCACTGCCTATGTCTGTATATTTAAAGTACATCAATTAAATATACGCATACAAACATACACAAGTTCTTGGCATAGTACTAGTCTGAATTTGTTCCCGATACATCATGTATCTTAGTAATAGTACTAAAACTGAATGACAAATCATTGAATTCAATTTTATGTGTATGTATGTATGTGTATATCGAGTGAGACTAGTTTTAGTATTAGTGAAAGTAACAGGACCATAACCAAAATAAAAACTGATTTAGAGGAGAGACAGGTGTACAATTTTGTAAACTGGATTTCATATCCATAGCCGGTAGACTTATCGGCTATGGATTTAATAACGGCTATCTACCTATATTACTGATTCATTTAATTTGTCGAGCACATACATGGGCCAACTTAATAATTATCGCAAATCTAATAATTGATATCGTTAAATATTGCATACTGTCAAGATTTTTGGTTTTAACAATTTATTTTACAATTGGTGGTTGTTACATACCTTCATTAGCACAATACTATATTGGGTTTGGTTCCCGAAAACGAATTTACAATCCTAATAAATGCCGTTAACCATAACTTGATAATTTTATCACTTTGTAAGACATGCACAACACTTAATACGCCTTTAACTAAAAGAATGTCCATTTATTAGAAGCAACTAAGAAGTACCACGGTACACTTTTGTCAACGTTAATATTTATGAGCAAGTAACGCTTGATCTATCAACTACAGAATGCGCTTTCATACACTGAAGCAATAAATAAGTTTTTCTTAACATATATTTACACTAAGACACTAAAATAACTTTTAAAAATGATTTAATGTTATCGCAATACATAATTCTAGTTACTTAATAAGCAAACAACCTGTTATTTAACCATTTCTCAGTCTCATCAAAAACATCAACTTGTATCATTACGATTATTTAAATTCGTAAGTTACATTTACAACACACTTTTAAGTAGGTAGGTATACATACTTTTCAGCGTTATCTTACAATTACAAGATAATTCATAACACTATTTAAAAAACAATAAATACTGACATCAACTTAATACTGGATACTAAATTGAAGGACCAATATGCAGGGAACAAGGGGAAGGAATATTTAATTTGAAGTATAGTTCTCAAACATAGTATTTTCACAGCAGAGAGACAAGAAAAATAAATAAATACAGTTACATCACTAATATTAATTTGATGACCGACATAGTACATTTTTTTAACTTACATGCATTTGGTACTTTTCTTGAATAAATGTAATTTCATGCAACTAGGTGTTCGTGAAATAAATAAAAGTGTCGACAATTTGACAATAACTGAACTGCTAATAATATTACTATGTAGGGATCTATGTCAAAGGTCTTACCATGCTCATACAAGTTAATCCTCTCTATTCTAATCAGGTAATGGTAAACACCTTGCCATTAAATATATTATTATTCATGAAGGTAAGCCAGCATGAGGTGGAGAATCAGGACCAATAATTTCGAGATTGTCATCTGATTCCATTGCGTATGACTCGTCTGAAGAATAGTACTCTTGGTGTGGCCACTACAGAAATAATATCCATAATAATATATCTGCTTATATTTAAAACTCGCGAATAATGTTTGTCAACTATCTATTTGTTACATATGAGTAAACTTACCACGAAGACACAGTTCCTTCTTTTAATTCTTCTTAGCCTACTTCGAATACGATTTACACCCGCAGATGTCACCCATGATCCACAGCCTACATATAATTCTTCCATGTTTGGATTATGTCTTCCCAGCCAGTCAAGACCCCAATCGCTAATCTACAAAATGAACACGAAAACCATTACGAAAACACATAAAAAATTAAATTCTTACACTACATGACAACATTTAATCGAATTCCTAATTATTCTTACATCAGTATTGTTTCTCAAATTCAGGCATCGGAGCTCAACAAATCGAAATCCGTAGTAAATGCCTACATCAGTGATTGATGTTGGTCCCGCAAAAACAAGATGTGTCAATCCTACATTCCAAAAATTGATCGGTATAATATTAACCCATTTTCAATTAATTATACTGAGATTATAGCTTTATTTATTATTTTATAATATTACCTTTCAAAGAACTAATAGGAGTTCCAATAATTTCCTCGGCAGGAATTTCCATTTTAGGGTCAAGACAAATTGATCTGGATCTAAACAGCTTTTCGCAGTATTCTTTACGGACCCCACTGACACCATAATCACTTATTCGATTGCAGACTCCTAAAATAAGTGTTTTAATTTTCTTCAAACACTGGCAAATTGTTTGCAAGCATTTGTCATCTAATGGTGGCATATCATCACAACTTCCATTCAAGTTAAGGTGTACGAGATTTGGAAACGACTCGGCTATCAAAGGAACCGTACTGGTCAAAACCCCTCTTTGCATTTCTAGCGCCGTCAAAATGGGATACTTCTTTCCCATGAGAATGTAGGGCCTTATTTCAAAATCCACATGCAGCTGTTGCAGGTCAGTAAATGTGTCAAGAAATTCTTGCGCCATATATTTATCATGAGTAATATGAACCTTTTTAAGGCATTTGGGAAGCTGCATAACGGTTTTCCGGCAAACTTGCAGTGGAATATCTCCGGGCATTGGGAAACGGATGTCCTCTAATTTTTTCTGGGTGATGACGAACTCTGAAAAGATCGCCATGTCTCGAATATTGTGTGGCTCGGGGCTGAAGTGGCGAATTTCAAACCGCTGCAGATCAACTTGCTTCAGATCAGTGAGTTTTTGGATTACTTCAACAAAGAACTGGTTAATGATATTCAGAGATAAGAAATACACAGATAAATTCTTCAGAGTAGCAGCCGACTTCTTAAGTAAAGAAAACATGCTACATAGGAGCTTTTTCGCAACTTCTGGTGTAATGATTTCCACTCCATCGTAAAATTCTTTAACATTCAACTTTTTAAGACTTTCAACGTTGTCAGTAAGCTGGTCAATGTAAAATATCATATCCGATGCTCTTCGCAGCCCTAAGGTTACATATTTCACATTTTTAACTGCGTCCTTATAATTTGCTTTGGAAATCCTGTTCGCTCTTGTCATTCGATGTTCAATTGGTGATCTTGACTCTTTTCTTCTTCTTTTACACTGAATTATATTAAATTCTTCAAGAGACTGGAACTGAATGACAATGTTACGAATGCCATCCCACGAAACGACTGACTTGCAAAATTCTATAGATGTTGTTACATTAACTAAGGATGGTGGTAATGTAAAGTTAGGCTGCTCTTTTTCCCCCAACCTAAATTTCTCAAGGCGAATCTTCTTCCATGGAACACAGCTTTGCTTCAACACCGACCTTCCGTCTGTTCCCCGTTTGACAAGAAATACTACTTTGCTATTGAACCCACTCCATAATGATAATATTCTGTTCCATTGTAAAGAAACTAGACGAACATTTAGCTTATCAGCATGGTTTAAATACGAAAATATTTGAATCAGAATTTCTTCCTGCAACCAACAAAAATGTGCTTAATTTAATATACCTATCCGTCATATTTATGAAAATACTTATGTTAACATTTTAAAACATTTGAATTCAGTACCGGTAATGATAAAATAGTTTTCCGATCTGGATTTTGATCGTCGTCTTCAACAATATCATAGCTTTCTGCATCACTAACATCCACTGATTTGTCCGTCTGTACCTTAATCATTTGAACACGTCTTCGCCGTCTCGGCATTTTACTAAAAAATCAATTATATAACAATATTTAAAAAACAGTCATTATTTACATTTGACATAGCTATGGAGGTTGCTTAAACTTTCAAGTTATTTAAACAGTCCTTTTAAGCTTTCTAAGTGTATAATGTTCCCTTCCACATTTAACCCTTTTACATTTTTATAACATTTAGTTTTGCCGTTGAGCTTTATTCAAATATTTCTGATTTCCCAAAACCCAACACAATACAAAATGAGCTTAAATACTAACCTTTATTCTGCGTTCTTTTTGAATTACCGTAACTAGAGATCCAATATCCAATCTTGTTTCGGAATTTTATTTTCGGCTTGAAATTGTTAATGATACAGGGGTAAATTCCTAGTTCCTTATTAGTTCCAATCCCAATTGCAATCACCTGATTCAGAAATTGAGTGAAATAAAGTCGGCCGTTTCAAATTGATTATTTTCAAGTCCCACAATCATAGGAAGGACTAAGGGACTACAAAGCAGCCAAAACGAACGTTGTTTTTATTTACATTTGCGTATGATACGTAGTAAGGAGTACAAACGGCACATACTAACCAACAACATCTATTTCTTTTGTATGCTATTCCTTTTACGCCGCTGCTGCCTGTATGTATGTAGCTAAACGGAAAACTGAACGACAACCCGCAAACTTTAGTGAACCATAGTGCAAAGCAAATTCTATTATTTCATGCGTAATTTTCTGGAGTCTATTATTATAACAACATCTGGAAACGATAATTTGATAAATATGAAGCGAAATAGGCATTTTATCCTCTGTAGACTTTCTAGAGTTTGTGATTTTTAATAATTAAATATCAGTATGCAAGCGAGTAAAAACTCGACTAGTCTGCAGTCGGCACTGCAAAACGGCAAAGACAGGTAGGATTATGGGCTCAGCCCATTATTGATGTAGAAGTATGACTGGAGCAAAAGGCTAAAAGATTAAAAGATTTATAGCAAACGCAACCTTTGGCCTACACTGTATAGTAGTTTATGTGAAAACAGAGTTGTAAATATACTGTTGGATGCCATAATAGCAGATTATGAGCATCAAAGCAACTAATCAGATTAACATTAACTAATAATTTTGTTTATTGAATAAATAGGCACAGTTTGTTGTAAAGTATTACCATAAATATATTTAAGCCGACCGAATACGTTTGGCAATTTTAGTAATACATCAATTATCAGCTGCATGCATCAGTTATTATCTGTTTCAGTCTGTCAACTTTCCGTAAATCTATTCAATAACATCATCGTCAATACGTATTAAAGATATTCATTAGAATCATTGTAGCCTATAATAGCATTATAATATATTTATAACGTTTGTATAAGTATTGTTCGAAATTAATATGTAGAAAGGTATATTTATTTTTCTAAATAACTGCCATAAAAGCCTGACAGCATATGGACGGTTGGACAGAATTTTCAGACTTTCGTTTCGAAATTCTGGGCAAGTGCAACACGTTTCAATATCTCCGGGGCCTTAAGTGCTTTAGTACGTTGCTCCATTTCGTGAAGTATGGCAAGTCTAAAAGCAAACAAGAAACAGGTTTAGGTTTTTGTTTATTCATTTATAATTGCAATTACAATTTCCAATCGATGTTAACTCTTAATCCCAAACATTTTTATAGAAATACCTTAAAGCTTCATAACTCATGACTACTCTTTCGAGTTCATGACGAAAGAGTCGCTTTAGCATAGCATCAAAGCAGTCCAATTCAGGAAGACGGAAAAGCTCCCAACGCAACTTATTGTCCCATTCAGATGGTGCTTGAGAATATACCTGCAGCCAGTCTGGAATATCTAAATTGTGACAAATAAGTTGTTTTTAAAGGTAAAACTTTAGGACATAGTCCTTGAAGTAGTGAAATTACAATTACAGTTGTCACTTGGCCAAAGAACAACACTTTTATCATTTTTTGATTTTTTTGCTAACGCATCTTTTTTTTTAACTCGTCAAAAAACTCATCCCTTCCTCAAAAATATCATAAATGTTAGTCTGTTAAAAGAGCAAACGCTTTAATTGTAGAAATGTTTGCATAGTTAACAATAACAAAAATAAATCCATAATTTTTCTAAGCTACACATGAAGATGAGGCACATAACATTAGAAATTATAATATTAGGTATTGTCTTTCTCCCATACTTTCTGAAATTCGTTTACTTCCCCTTTGCATATTTCCTAACGACTTTCCAATAAATATAATCCAATAAAATGTCAATTCACAAATGTCCCCGTTTTCGCTATGACCCCATAATAATAAAATAGAGTGGAACTAAGCCTTAGATTAATCACTTGATTTTTTAGCTTGCCTTGCAATAAAAATGGTGAACCAGGAACCAGAACAGTGTGAGGTTTAAAGTCAGTGTGATTTGGTTGTATCATACGATCTCCTCCATGTAAAAACATAGGAAGTTCCGGTATAGACTCTCTGTTTTCTAGCCTACCATGTAATACAGGATATCGCAATAACGGCGCTTCAGCAATGGAAGAATGACTAACAGCATAATAAACTGGAGCACACGGATGATCATATTGGGCTTGACGAGTAATGTGACTATAAAATAAAATAAATATCAAAGTAATGATTAATAATTGGGACGGGAAATAATATTAACGTTGTATTGTGTTAAATAATTTAAGCTTATGAAATGTCCTATTATCACTGACATCTTTGACATTATCAGACTTCAGTATCAGAGTTTACGGGTTCAAAATCAAAATGTGGAAACATACTTCACATAATAAACACCATAATCGTTGGATTCGACTCTTTCCCATCCAGTAGGTAGTCCTTCTTTTGCAAACGGATGAGACCAATGAGTTGTTTGAGTATTATGATCGATGTAATACTTCCGTCCCCTTACAGTCTCATCGACTGACCACCCTGCAGGCAGCGGCAACTCTTCACAGCTTCTACCTTTTGTATACAGCAACGTTGGAGGATTGTATAATGACGATTTAAATTACAAGTTTAAAAATAATGTAATTTTGAATAGAAATGGTTCGTAATGATAGCAAGAGGATGTAATATAAGAGTAAATATTCCAACTCTTACTTCTTGTAGGGAACTCCATGGACGACCTCACTCTAAGTCTCTCAGCTTCCAGTTCCGTCAAATTTACGTAAGAGTTAGATAAGTAATTCCCTTGTGAGGCATTCTATATAAATATGATTAAGCCATACATACTTATTTCATACATACGTATTTCCAATATATATTCTTTGAAGTATGAATAAATGTTGTATAATGCAATTTTATTAAAATGTGGAACTGCATACTAAAATTATGCTGATCTTGGTACTTACATTAGGAACATTGTGTTGAGAAGACTCTTCGGATAATTCAGAATATCCAGAATCAGTGTAACAGTTTACATTTAAGGCAGGATTAATTGCTTGAGCTGGATAAGAGTAGCCGTATCCAGAATGAGGCTGTGAGTTTGGAGTTGTTGGCCTTTGTAAAACTGATGGTCCTGCTATCATTTGTTGTCCTCGCTGACTAAGTGGTGGAAAGTTTTCGTACGTAGCATTTCCGAAATCATTTTTGGAGCTGTAGTTTGTAATAGGATTTGTTTTTTTACTACTGGCAGCTTTCTTTGAGTTAACCTTGTCCGGTGTCCACACATTAATTACTACAACAAGAAAAACAGATTTAAGACTAGAAACAATGAATTAATATTTTATAGAAGAAATTTCCTTAAAAAATTACTGTATTGTATCCATAAATACTTACAAGGAACTTGAGGTGGCATGTCCTTTTTGACATATTTACCAACAATACTATCAGGAAAAGATTTGGACTCTTTATTTTTCTTGGATAGCATTTTAAAATTTGAAATTATCTCGCTAGCAAAAAATTATGCCAAATCTCAGTAAAACTTTAAAAATTTCTGACAACGACGAAGTAAAAATGACAAATCAAATAATAAGGTTACTACTTCAATAGTTTAGAGATTGTCTTCACCAGTGCACATGTAAATGATACAATATATTTATTGCTAACGTCTGTTCATGAAATCCTTTTTAAAACGTTTGACAAAAAGGACAAATTTTGAATGAAAATTAATAATGAATGAAACAAATGTCAAAAATATAAAAAAGTTAATCAAAAAT
>JAAAYG020059077.1:0-10127 GCA_009936455.2 Tomocerus minor
TTGATAGAAAAATTCTGTGACAAGTTTAACATGTAAAGAGTAGGAAACCGTTTTAATGCAAATACCAGGAAACGGCCACTTAATTGAATGAAAGTCATACTTAGAAACTATGTAGATACTCAGCTTTCTCGTTGAACCAAACTATAGCCAAATCGTAATAAAGATGCAAAAATATTGAACTAGGTCTCACTCTTTCAGAAAATTGCAGAATACCAAATAATGGGACTTCCTATTTGTAGGAAGAAGATACAGACAACAGATTAGATTTGTTACAGATATCTGCATTAAATAAATACGGTGCTGACTTTCTCCTTTCTTTTCTGATTTATTTGAATTTTATATCTGTTATCAAAATGCAGAACATAAAAATACTATTGATGGTCAGTAGAAATTAGATGGACTAAACTAAATGATGATAACTCATAGTTAAATGACAAAACATTTAGTACGTACACACGAAATTGTGTTTAACCTACTCTGTTAATAAATAAGTATATGCATGAAATACGATAGTATGCAAAACGTTCTACATATACGTCCTCTTTTCAATTTTCTTCTTAAGACTTGTGATTAGTAATTTCTACTGTTGAACAGCTATAAAATGGCGGATGGAAGCCATCTGGACTCGATAAAATATGACAAAACATCATTTAAAGTTTTGGATCAACTTCGAGTTCCTCATGAATTGGTGTACCGAGATATTCACGGAGTAACTGACGCTGTGGATGCTATAAAAACGATGCAAGTAAGAGGAGCACCATTGATTGCTACGGTTGGCTGTCTTGGAATTGCTATTGAGCTCATTAAAGATGACAAGATAGAGAGCACGGATGCCTTATTAGAATATATTCGCACTCAAGTCGAACGTTTGATAGCGGCAAGGCCAACTGCTGTCAACATGAAGCAAGAAGGGTTACGCTTAATTGACTTTGCCACTCAAATTTCGAAGTCAGGAGATGCTTCAGATGCAAAAGCTAAGTATGTCTTTTCCTTTCCTTTCCCACAAATTTATTTTCATGCTTTCTCCGTTGTAGTAAAATCATTGATTTAGTTTAGTAGGTACTGCTAACTATGATACTATATACGATATGCAAGAGAGCATTTATTAACTTTTAACGTAGGTAGTTTACAAAAATTATCTACGTATTGTGTATTCGCTATGCATAGCATTCATTTTAAATATACTGAAATTCTATATGAGCATTGCATTGCTGGCCAAAACCATCGATGTATATATAGATGAAAGCTACAGGGTCGATCAAATGTAAAATATAACTTTTCAATTCCAAATTGACTGTCATCACTCTCATCACATTTTTGAAAACACAAACTGTAAAGCCTGCCAGTAAAGCTACTTTGTCTTAAAAACAACAAGTTATAGTTGACACTTATTTTTTAACTTCTTCCGGAGATTCTGGTTTCTTGGGTAGTTTTGAAGTTTTTTATTAGTGTTGTTGAAATCATTCCCACAGCATTCCGCTTGACATCAATTCCCAGAGTTTCTTCCATTAAAACGTGCCTTGTTTTTTTCCCCGGATGCTAATGAGAAAGTTTCATTAGGTTTACAGTGTGACAGTAGTATAGAGTGAAATCAATTTAACATGGTGAAAGTCGTATTGTAACCTGCTTAATGTAGGGTTGGCATACTATATCCATTATGTTCGCCATATAAATGCTTTATTCGTACTTGCTTTCTTTAATTTCATCATTAGAATTGTGGAGTGGATCGAAAATCTTGTCAAAATTGATCTGGAGACGAACAAGGAAATAGGAAAATTCGGAGCTGACGCTATTGAACCGAATGAGAGGAAAGTTAATGTCCTTACACACTGCAATACAGGATCATTAGCAACTTGTGGTTTCGGAACTGCTCTCGGTGTCATTCGGGCCTTACACGCAAATGGAAAACTAAGTATGTAAACTATAACCATAAAACTGAAAGCTTACTGCTAAACAAAAACTAAGTACGTCTATTGATTGGGACGTAAGTAGTTATTCGTGCTCACCTAACTAATGAGAGTCTGCGTTATGCAATGCAGAAAAGCAACTTGAGAAATTGAGTGCAGACAAAAAAACTAAATAATCATAATGCAAAATCATTTAGAGCGAGCTTACTTCACCGAAACGCGTCCATACAATCAAGGGTCACGTTTGACTTCATTTGAACTTCTTCACGACAAAATTCCATCTACGATGGTGTGTGACTCTGCTGTGGCGTGGTTAATGAAAACGCATGAGATATCTGCAGTTGTTACTGGGGCTGACAGAGTTGTCAAAAACGGGGACACGGCAAATAAAATAGGGACATATCAGGTTAGCAAAAGATTTTTTTCTATTTCAACACATCTGCATACTAAAATGCATGCATTTCCTTTCTCATTTAGCTAGCACTACTGGCGAAAGCCCATGGCGTGCCTTTTTACATAGCAGCTCCATTTTCTTCCATCGACGCCACTATCCAGTCTGGAGAAGGAATTGTAATTGAAGAACGTCCTGCGATTGAGGTTACTCATATTGCAGGGAAGGCAATCAGTCCAGAGGGTAAAGTTTAATGCCTACTTCCAACAAAAAGAGCTATATTGTTTCTTTGTCGCTAAATGACTGTACTGATTTAATTTTTAGGTATCTCAGTCTGGAATCCTGCTTTTGATGTTTGTCCTGCAAATCTAATTACTGGAATCGTCACAGAGCAAGGAGTTTTCACTCCTGCAGAACTGGAAATAAAACTGAATGAAAGAAGTGGCACGCACGCCTAAGGCTTAATCTCGGTGCAAAAAGTAAATGGATTTAGCTTTCTTTTCTCGAACCGTCAGACGAGTTACCACTTAAAAGATATTTTTACTGAAATCCTACTGCTTAAAACACCATTTCAAGTCAAATTGAGCTTATCAGAAATTCCTACAGATATGTTACTACAAATAAATGAGAAATACGAAGTCCTTATAATATTACCTCATAAAGCACATTCGATTATTATTTTTTACATTTTAGATGCGCTAAAACTATTTCCCAGTAGGACGAACCGTTACGGGTTGACACAAAGAAAATATTATTATATCAATCAAGTAGACTACTCCGGGCATTTCTTAAATGAAATTGACGAGATTTTATTTGAATGCGGATATCATTATGTTTTGGCACCGGTACATTTACACTGCCCACATACACGAATCTTATGCATTATCGGTACACTATCTACAGCTAGAATGTATAATTAGAAATAATATCGCTCTAAGAGATAAAATGTAAATGAGTTTCGTGTTGGAAACTCTAAAACATAAACAACTGACATATAAATTAATACTAATGATCCATAACTTTGGGATTGTGCTGTAGGACGATCGTAATATGGCGCTTGTCATGTACATGTACATATACATAGTTAACTTAACATTATTTAAAAACGGGCTAAAAATAGACCATTATTTTATCACATTACATCAAAAAATGTCAGGTACAAACATAGAACTAACTATAGCAGCATAATTAATACAGTACGGTCGAATGGCATTGTATTAGAATAAGTACCTATCATTACAGAGAAAGTAGACACTTTTAACTATATTTAAAACGATATTACATCAAGGAAACTTGCAAAGTAAATAAATGCGTATTATGCTACCTGCAACATTAACAATTAGCACTATGCGATAATGTATGACTATAATTTACTTATGAACAGTTTATCATAAAAATCCTATACAGAAACATGATCAGATTCGTTATCAGTACTGTGGATACTGTACACTTATAGACAAATACATATAAGAGATACGTACAAGTACCTAAAGTCGATTTAGTCGAGAGCATACTACGACAACAGAAGTGGTACCAACAACGTATAATTCGTTTCAAAATTAATTTCATTGGCTGATTATGAGGTAAATTAAATTGGAACTGAATTACCATACATTAGTAAATAGGTAATATCGTTCGTGTCAATATCCAAATGTAACAATTAATATTAGTAAATGCTGCATCGTATCACGCATACGTAATTATACATAGAATCATTAGTCTAGCATATAGTTACGTGCATGTACGTACATTGAATACTAGTGACACTAATAAACTTAGCATCTGTTTTTACTTATTTCAGATGTAAATAAATACAGAGAGAAATATTTAGTAGATTCTTAAATAATGTTGGCTTTAAATGATCACTGGTTCATTATAAGAGATTAATAAAACATCAGCATACAAGTTTGCATGCCATTTCACAGTAATTATAAGAGTGACACACCAATAATAAATTGACCAGTAAATAGTCCAATTTTATGGTTTTTGTCCTCTGATAAGGGTAGTTACTATCCATTATCATTACTTTTAATAATAACTACATTGTATATCATGAACAGAATAATGAAATTATTGATCTAAAAGATTAATCAAGTTATCGAAGTACAATAAGTATACATAAAAATGCGGTCATGTTATTGATTGCTCTCTTAAATTGTAAATGAACTAGTTTTATGGCAACAATATTTTAAATATAGTAATAGTAGTAGCTTCCACTTGTTCTTGAAAGAACCCAGTCGAAGGCATACCAGACATTAAGCATCTGTGATGCACATCACCAAACAGTACACTTTTTGGTAGGATTCATTGGTTTGGTAGTAGGGCACGAGAAAGTTGTCGAGAATTCTGGTAGATTTGACAAAGGGCCTTTGACTCTCAATGGTGCAGGGACGTGAGGATCATTCTTTAGTTGTAATATTAAAGTTTCTTTGAGACTAGAGGAGCACCACACCTGAAAATCAATACAGAAATAAATAAGAGCGCTCTAGAGTAGGTAAGAACCCTATCCGGAGCTATTTCCACCTTCATTTAAGCCTAACGAACCGACGCATTTCGCACCAACCTCAGCCTGCCAAGGACTGCCGTGTTAATTTGCAAGGTAGCGTAGAATTCGGCACAGGATTGGATTTTAGACAGAGGCTGTGCCATAATAATATTGCAACTTGGTGTTAACTAGGTAGTAGACGGTTTACAGGTAGGAAAAGCCGTCATAAAACAATACACCACTGGCATGCATGCTGAAACAGCAATAGATTTCCTACTCTCTGGTGTAACGATTGAAAAGCATGCTCTTTGTTGTCTCCTGTCACAGACGATAGGTTATTGTATTTACCTGTGCAAACGAGACAAAGAAAAGTTGGTCGTTTGTAATATTAAGACCAGGTAGTGGAGGATCATTTGCAGTAGACTGCCTGTAAGCGTGGAAAGCAGCTTTCAAGCCTCCGTTGTCGGCAATATTTTCTCCTAAAGTCTGCTTTCCGTTCACAGTCTCTCCGTCTATTTTATAGGAAGAGTATTGATTGACCACGCATTCGGTCTGGTTCTTGAATTTTTCAATAGTAACATTCTTCCACCATTGATGCATGTTACCATCTTTGTCGTACTCACGACCTGAACAGAAAAGTAATTTCCTTAGAAATTAGATTGTCTCACATAAAGCCATTTGTCACAAAGTGTATCATTATTACAGCAAGAGTGCACTTGAAATTGGGAATGGATTTTGTGGAGGATGATGAAAGGATTGCATTACCTTGATCGTCGAAAGCATGAGCAAGCTCGTGACCCATGACTACTCCAATAGCTCCAAAATTAACGCTTTTTGGAAATGAGGGGTCAAAAAATGGCCATTGAAGAATACCAGCAGGGATTACCATTTGGTTGCTGGTGGGCGTATAGTAGGCATTTACAGTCGGCGGAGTCATTCCCCACTTTGTTTTGTTCACAGGCTCATCCAATTTCTCGATATTTTTCCGTAGACTAAATTGGCTCACTCGAATGTTATTTTCAAAATAATCCGTTTCAGTTATCTCTAAATTCTTGTACTTTTTATCCAATTGATCAGGATCTAGTATGAATTCAGGGAAACCAATCATGTCGGTAATGGCATCCGCTTTCTCTGAGGCAAGTTTCCGAGTGTCCTCGTCCATCCAATTCAAGTTCTTCATGTTGTATTGAAAAGCATGACGAATTAGGTCAATCATTTCCTGGGCCAAGGGCTTAGCTTCGGGGTGGAATGATTCTCTAATGAACATTGCGCCGACAGCAAATCCCAAGTTATTATTGGTATCTGACACACACGTCCTCCATGTCTCCTCCGTGCCTTTTCATAAAAACGACAATTTTGTAAATGTCTACGCCAATTACACAACTTACTTAACTTACATGACTCAAAAAGCATGTGATCGAATCCATGGCCATGTAAGTAAATAAAACAATTTTCTTCGTTCATTAATGCTACAAATAGAAATCCTCTACATACCATCCGAGCCCATGATAGCTTTCCTCAAAGTTTTCTCTGCGTCTCTAAAGGCTTTTGATAAACAGCATGTCATGGCTTTCACAGTGTGCCACACCATGTAATTATTAAGAATGATCTTCCCGTCGGTCGTGTCTTTTTTACTGTTCACAAGGACTGATAAGTTTGCTAAAAATTCCGGAGCGTAAACAACCACGACTTCTTCATTAGTTATTTTCCGTTTCACCTTCTCGAATGCGTTGTTGAAATACTCCCACCAAGATACCTTTATACACACAAACACATCCAGACCAAATATGAGTAGCAGTTCTCACAGACTCCTTTCATTTAACTAACATGAAGAAACTATACAAGAAATCCATTAAAACTAGAGTCTACTACGACGTTAATAACGAAAAGCGTAGTAAGTACTTAGTTTTAGGAATTCAGGAAAACAATTGCAATTGCTATCTTTTGTGAATATTGATATTTCCTTTTGAAGTAAAACTTCCACTTTGATAAACGGATGTTATGTAATGAACTTCATTTCCTGCCCTTTTACAAATTCTACACTAATGTATAATACACATTTGAGATAATTTATTTCATTTCCTTTCCTTTAGCATGTAGTCAAAGCTATCGATTACCAAACCTGCCTTATATAAAATTATACTACAGCAGATTGAACAAAGAACTGTGCTCTTTTACATCTTTAGTCTTAAATCAAATTTCAATCAGAAACACAGAAACAGTTTTTATTACTGAAATACTCTCTTTAGTGTAATTAAGTTTCTATTCAAAGGTAGTAGAAACCCTACAAGCCCAGAGCAGCAGTATATTGAATCTGAAATCCAAGTTACTATGTATCATTTCCTGTTTTCATATCTCTTTCCTAATATCGAATTGCTGAAATTTAATCAGTCACATTAATATCTCATTCCGTGTTCATTATCAGAGACTGCTAAACAAATGAGAGTCTGTATGTGCACGAAGGTTGATTTGATTAAGCTATGTTCGCTTCAGCGAATGAGAGCTCGTAAATAAGGAGAAAATTAAATTATAGCAACATTTACCACAGGGGATCTTGCTTGCAACTCAGTCAAGTTGAGATTGTGATATAACTTTTCATCATCTCGTCGTTCGTCCGATGGAGTTGTGATATTTGCAATTTCAGTTTCGAAGTCAATGATTGCCTGCATGTGCTTTTTCGTCTCTTCATCGTTTTCAGCTCCCAGTAATTTGGCTATCTGGAGAATTGAAATAAGGAATTCATGAAAGTCTGTTTATGTGAATCATTTGTGTAGATAGGTAGCTGGTTAAAATACAATTCGGTGATTCTGTTCCAACTTGACTTACTACCTGAATTTCTAAAGGTTCTTCATATAATAGAGATAGAATACACAGTGTAAAATGTTGATTATTGTAAATATCAGACCCAAAAATTATTACTCAGTCAAAATAAATTGTTGCAGAAAACCTTCATTGCTCTTAGCAAGTGACGCATTAAATAATTCACACATGGCTCATGAAACCATTTGCGAGTTGTAATAATAAATAGACAAGATTCAGAGTTTACCCCTTTAACCCATAAAGTTGCTAATATAGGCATCCTGATAACTCTGTTATTCTAAAAATTGGGGACAGTAATAATAATATTAGAAAATGTGTTAATATCGGTTGCTTAACACTTCATATTACTCTTTGAGCATGTATCTTGTGTCTGAAGTGATTAGTGAACAGGATGTTTGTATGGTATACCAAGATACTTAAAATTATTTATTCTCTCATCCTGTAGACAATTTAATTTAATATCCTCTATTGTCTATTTTTGTAACATAATGATAACAAATGGAATTCCCGCAGTATTTTCTTGAGAGACATCCTTAGAAATTTTGCTCTTATCATTTTATGTAGTTAGATTAAAGAATAGAAATGGTTGGAGTAAGTGTCCTTGGAGTAAGACACCCACCCATGAAAACCTGCAGGACTACGGATTTATATAATACGCCTACAGTCCTACTCCCTCCTTGTTATTCCAACCCACTACAATCTTTAGAGATAATTAATTTCAAAAAAGAGCTTACCTTTATCATATAATTTAAGTACTCCTCTCTAACGTGGGCATGAGTTGCGTTCAAATAGTAATCTCTTGTGGGAAGTGTAAGTCCACTTTGATCAATCTGGCCACAAAGTAAAATTGTCAGCAATTAGTATCTATAAATTGTGGTTTCATCATACTTCAACAATATTAATTATACAACAATACAACAGGAAAAGAAAGCTCTAGCTAATATCCCAAGCTGCAAAGCGTGTTGGCCCAACGCTGGCCACCAGACGGATGTGTTGACAATATGATGGGGAATGGTCGGGGAAGATAAATGACGGAATCAGCGGTACCCCAATGTTGGTCCGATGCTATTTCGATATAATGGACCGATCATGAAATCCCAGTGCTGGCCCTGTAGCGGCTGCCGTTCACGGGGCCACCGCAATGGCCCGGTACAGCCCCTGTATAGGGCCAACGAGGAATGACCACAGCGTCAGTTAAAGCAGAGTATCCACTTAAGATTAAGTGGATACATAATCCATGATGTATCCACTTAATCTTAGTACCACTGATAAGCAAGAGGAAATCGATAACAGAGTGGTAAACATTAGGGCTTCTGGATCGGAGGTAGATAGAGTGGACGCTGCATGGTGTAAAAGTTTTTGCGTTCACGAGAAATGGGATCGGCGATGCTCCGGGATACCGCCGGCATTTGCCAGTTTTGGATTGGCTGGATGCGGTGAACCGACGTTGGGGCTGCAACGGATCTACTGCGTTGGCCGGACGCAGTCCCGGCGGCCAAAACAGGCATCGGCCCAGCACATTTGTCTGGTATTGGGCCGGACAGTTCCCAACACGGTTTTGCAGCTTGGGAAGGCTACTATATACTTACTTGGATTATATGACGACTTGAATTTCGATCATCTTCTCCTACAGCCCACGTAAAAAATCCCCCCATATTGTACTCATTGTGAAGTTTTTGAAGTTGCGTTTGAAAGCTCCACGCTGTTAAGTTGAATTCACTCGGAGATATAGACCAACCACCAACTTTCACCAACAGTTGCTTCAATGGCTTTGCTCCTAACTTTTCTGTAGTTTCGTTTTTGTCCATGCATGATCTATAATACTTTTGTGCTTTCACCTCAGAGTTGCTTTTGGTTTTAACGTCTTTCTCTGTAAACAATGTTCAAATTAATTGCTATCCAAATGACATTTTTTCACTTAAGTAGGTATATATTTAGATAACTCTTTCGGGCGGGGAACTTTCTGTATGACTTTCCCCATTTTAACATATTTTTATTTTCAATAAGAAACAAAAACATGTTGTGATCTCGCATTTGTCTTTGTACCATTGTGAAGCTAACATTCAAAAATTGAAACTGTCAACACAAAAGGGCAGTTACATTACACGAGGGCAAAAAAAGTTTTAACAACTGCTAGAGTTCGAAGTGAAATCTCCTAAAACAGTGTAAAAAATGTTTTTCAGAAGTATGTTTACAACTGAGATAGGCTCTAAAAACCCAGATTCTACATAAAATACCATAGAAAATTAAATACCGGTTTACTCGCTCATACTGAATCAAAATTTCAGTACTGTTGGATTCACATTCATATGCAGTTGTTATGGCCGAAGGGGAACTCTTACTTTCTTCCTATTCGCTGAATTTATTTGAAATACACTCATCTGATTGGTAATTACTATGACAAATTTTTACAGTATTCTCAATGGGGGGCTTTTATATGCCAAATAATATATAGGGTGGAGTCAAGTAACACCGTTAATTTGTTAAGATTTAATACTTAACAATTGTTAACCCAAGCAACCGT